>JANSTS010006217.1:16478-34278 GCA_026546915.1 Sylvicola fuscatus | reverse complement strand
CAAAAATACGGCCCTAAGTCTCACCTAATAAGAAAGTTAATAAGCCAGTAGTAAAAGTTCGTTAGTAGGCTAATACAACAATAGTGGATCAATAAATCAGTTAAAACAATATACAACTAAAGTAAAGTACACCACTAATATAAAAGGAAAAAATGATTAATCAGTCAATTATATCAAATCAATCGTAATAATAATAAAAATCTTACAAATTACATAAATAAAGTAGAGTAAAAAGGTTATTCTTTTGATATTCAGTGCTTTTTAGTTTTTTTTTAAGTTTTCTAACATTCGGTAGTAAGAGAGCGTCAGCTTAAAATTAGGTGGAGACAGCGGTATACAATGCTCTCGATGATTTTTTTGTCGTTTTTAATTTTCCAAAAATCATGTTTTATTAGGATCTGATAGAAGTCGTTAAGAAATGCTCTCATTATTAGGATAAAATGTTTTAAAAGAAATAAAGAACATCTTTCCATAATATAAATCTTGACATCAGACGAGTTTTAAAAAGTCTAATTTTTATTTTTGTATAATAATGCTTCAGAATTCAAATCAACAAGATGTACTGACTAAGAATTACGTAAAAAAAAGATTACAGACTCGAAAACCAAATTTAAGGAATGATGATGAAAAAATTTCTGCCTAATGATTGAAACAGCTTTTTATGAAACGAAACTCAAAACATTCTTCTCACATCAAAGAATGTGGCACATGGGTTGGAAATAAATTTGCATTTAAGAACATCAATTGAAAACAATAAAAATTACATAATTTAACCATTTTTTTTTTAAATAATTTAATTTTTTTTTTAAAGTAAGAAATTTAAAAAATATGTATGCGTCATGATTTAGTTTCAGATTATACATCCAACGAATAGAATCCCCATCAATTTGCCAATGAGTAGGCACGATTTCGCGATGAGTTGAAAATAAGAAATAAAATAAGCCAAACCGAGTAAAAGTGGGCAATAAATTTCTCCGCCTTCAATTACAATAGCAATTTACGTGTATTTCCTCAAGCAAGAAGGACGTATTTAAGGCCCAACGGAACAGACAGGCGCAAAAAATTGAATGTCAGCGACTGTAACCGTGGTTTGGCTAGACTGTGGAAAATAACTGTCCGCAAAAGAACTCAACAGTAAGGACAATTTAATGGAAGTTTATCGAAATTCCGTGCAAGATCATCGTTCCATTCAACGGCAATTAAACAGCGTTTCGCTGGAACGAAAAGCTTCATTATTTGACTATATACGCTACGCTTTCGCACATAAACGTACATAATGTACTTACACCTCAGCGACAAAAGGTGCGACACCGCTAAATTAACCTGCTTTAAATTATAAGAGTAATGGACAAAATGGAAGGAATGTGATGCCGATAAAGGATGAGCACATTTACACAATACCGCAACATTAAGACGCAGTACCAGTATATATTCGAAGCTCCGGAAACAATCCAACGAGGGCACTTTTTCTGTTACACGCTTTCGTTATCTTTTAAATGTTAAGCACTACGGGCGACAATACATTTCCTTTAGAATAAAATGTAGTGTTTTATGACTTGTGAAAAAGCCACCTTAATTTTAAGTTTTTTTCCTTGACTCTTCTACTGCTACAAGTTTAATGCCAGCCGGAAGCTACAATTTTTCGGGAAGTTTTTACAATTATGAATTGTACAACGACTTTTTTAATATAATGAATATTTGGAGAAATATAATTTACACTTTGTTGGTATTGTCTTTTCGACAATATAAAAGGTTTCAGCATTCCTGAAATATTTTTGAAATATTTTATATGATTGCTGTGATCAAAGATTAAAAACGGACAACATAACACATTTGACAGTACCTAAATTAGCGAAATTGTCTTAAAACATGAAAAGTTTTTCCCCATGAATTTTGGAGTGTAGTATTCAAATGGTTTATACAAATTTCTTTGACAGCTCTTCAAACCTATATATATAGAAAATCCCTTGACGTCACATTACCTTTTCATCCTTCTCCTCCGTTTGGCAATGCTAAAATGTTAACTTTAGGCGGTATGCTTGTAAATGTGACGTCACTGAAAGATCAAACTGTCATTTATCGTTGAAAAGCATGTAAAGAATCCCGTCGATCCTTAAATGCCGAAAGTCATCGTACACGACTATATAAACCGCCAAATTTGTCGCTTTTTGAAACATTTTGTCTTCACGTTCTTCATTTCTTCTTGCCTTAACGAAACGATTATACCAATTATATAACGAGAAATAATTTGAACATAAAAGCAAAATACGCAGTGTTATGCTCACTGAAAAGCTTCAATTATTAGCGTACACACATGAGCCAATATAATTTTATGGCCATCATAAAACAAGCACATCGAAAACGAGCTTTAACCCCTAGGTTACGATTATAATCAAAAAATTAAATCATACGCTATCGTAAAATCTAAACAACCCCTATGCATCATTTAATTATCAAATTTGTAAATGATATTGCCGCACACTTAGCCGCACACAGATATTTTACACGCACCCACACAATTTATAGCCCTACAGCAAATATTAGCAATGGCTGTATCATATTTTTCCATCCCCTGTATACACATATGATATAGTAAAGTTTGTTTGTTTTCCACCTACATTCATCAATTTAATGTTAAAACTTTAAAGCTTTAAAAGAAAAATGAAGGTACTAAAATTATATGTATACATACATATGTATATTTCTAACGATATTTATGTTAGAAATGTTTTCACAAGGCACATTATGTACTAACAAGCATAACAATGTCTTTAATTTTAGCAGACCAATTTATTTATTAAATATCAGTCTGTCGCATTTTCGTAAGGGGATCGTATAAAATCAGTTTCAAATTATAGAAAAATGACGCAATAAAGTTCGTTCTTGCGGTCGACTAAGTTAATGATGGGTAAGCGAATGGGAGAAATTAGTTACCTCAATGATCAAAGATCAATACGTTTCAGCAGATCATTGTCTTACTGTTTGTTACCGTAGATAAAGGATATGAGAAATCTCTTGAAATTAAAGAAATCCGAAAAAGCTTCCACCAGAAGAACATCAATCAATATTAATTTTTCATTACACAGAAACTCGTTCAATCTCTTAAGTTCTCCAACAAATACAAGTGATTCGTTTAAGCTGGGGAAAATTACAAGACTATCTAAACAGCCATTAAAACTGTAATAGATCTAAGCCATTCAATAAATACCAGCTACGTCATAAAACTCTTGCAAACTCACACCCATTCAAACACATGCCTTACACTCCCAGCTAAATGTTTGATTCAAATCGTAAGCTTTCCAGAAAATTGATTGATGCGTTTGTCTTAATACTTAATGCGATCCAAATAAATGGCTAAAAGCTCAAATGTGTGAATTTTCAACACTCACATCGAACGTGTAATTTCTCAAATGTATAGGATACCATAATTTGTGGCCCAACGTGCTGCGATGCCACTCCAGTGCTAGCGCTTTCTTGTAGGAAAAGACGTGTCATGAAAGATGAGTGCCGAGTTGCTTTACAACTGAGGAACCACGAAAATGTGTTACACAGCTAATAGAACATTTGGCTCCACAATTAATGCAAAAACTTCCACGCCGCGTTTATTTGTGCTTCAGTGAAGGGATGGTAAGAAGGTTGAAATATATCCGCACCAAATTTTTGCGTATTTAATTACTTGCCGCACTCACAGGAGCGTCTAATGTATTTGTCTTGAAGGCGCGCATAACAAATACCCTAACAACATCTTAAGCAATTAAACTTACTAACTTCAGTCGACTGTCGACCTCCTCACAATGTACATTTGAATTAAATATGTTAACGTGCTAATGATTTTCACATACATGTATACGAATTCATTGTCGGCGATGTATGAGTAGTTGTGCGGCACACGCGGCCCCAGATTAAACAACCCTTATCAACCCACAGACCCCTCATATACGATTTAAGCTTTAACGACGCGTTTCCAGTTTCATTTTGCCAAATGGAGAAAAATCACATCAATTCATGATGCGGGAAACTTTTCTCTGTGTTTCTATTTTCGTATAGATTTCTTTTTCTCTATGCTGTCGATGCTGTAGCAATTTCAATTCGACGTGCTGGATCACGAAGACGCTCAAGAAATTTCGTTGGTGCAGACTTTTATATATTTAACTAGACATATCAAATGTTAATAATGTCAAAAATCGCTGGTGGTGCGGCTCGGAATGGCGCGGCAAGCGATAAATATTTTTGTACATATTCCTAGAACGATATGGTAAGAAACGGAATGTGTATATACTTGTACAATGTCAGAAATGACTTACAAGAAATTGGTATATGAATGATGTGGGATGAACAGAATATCTAACAGAAATTCCAGCATCAAAATATTAACTATTTTATGTTTCTCAAATAGCGTTTCTGCAAACAGCCAAATTTTAATAAGAAGAATTTTAAAGATCTTTAAAGTACAGAAGTACAACATTGAACTCCTATATATTTATTGGAGTATAAAAAATTCACGAACTATTTAATGGCAATGATAAGATTAAACTATACTATATTACTACATTGTTTAATTGCACTTTCTTTAAGGAATCAATAATAAGTTATTGTAAAGTTTCAGATAAAAATCGATGAAACCATTTCATAAAAACAAACCAAATTTATCAAACTTTGGTCCACATTAATGAAGACAAATAACTCAACATTTTCGTTCTTTCTTTCATTTATAATTTTACTCAGTCTCACGATGCCGACAAACATACATATATAAATGCGATTTAATCTTATTACAAGTCACAAGTCCAAGAGAAAACAAAAAATGAAATAAACTCCAACCCCAACACGAAATGAAACACATTTTTCATTCTCCGTTTAATACGATTGTATATTAAGGCTAAAGCCACCCTTCACTCTTTACACACAGCTGACCGCTCGATAACCAACATAATGAACTTTTAATTGCTATAAATCATGTTGCTAGCATAAGCCAAACATATAAGACAATTAAATTACAAACAAAGCACAAAATCTACACGAGCAGGCAGATGCAAACCCTATCAGATGATTAACCAACAAGCGCAGTTGACATATATTCTCATAGGTGCATGAGCTGTTTGTCACAACCGCGGTATATGGCAATTGATATATATTTATCTGGCCGACACCAAAAACTCCCAAACACATCATTTATCAATGCTGTCAGTGTTTCCTTTAGATTCCAGTGAAGTGGCAAGCCAAGTCAGTCGCCACCCTTCGTATTCCATAATAAAAGTTTGGAAGCGCTGCAGTAACGCTAGAATGAATACGTGAAATATAAAGTCACAAATCTTGCACCCACGTGCTGTTAGCATTGATATCAACATCGCATCACCCAGTTATGTTCGATTTGTCGCATAATATGCCTATAAAAGGAGAGCAAGGTTTAAGTCACAATTTTGAGCGGCTCAGTGGTGAGGTCGTGTTGCGCGATGTACGCGAACGTTCGAACGTTATATTCATGTTTGACTGAATATTCAATACGTTTTAACATGAGCCAGCTAGTGAGTGCAGACTTTGGAGAATCGACAAATCAGCAACTGAAATCATGTTCATCTCCCTTTTGTCGCATATATTGCCCAATCTGAATTCGGATCCTATATTTATTGAATCACGCATACAACTTGTTCGTACATGCTACATGCTCGCTGGTATGCTTGATGGCATTTGCATTACATAAAAGACAATTCTGTTATGAATTTTTTCGAGGGCAAAAAACTACCCCTCAATGACTGGCGTCACATGTTTAAACGATAACCATTTAGGCGATATTATGTTGAATCAAGTTGAATTGTTTTCATTGTGCGGCACGCCCTGGCACATATGTGAATTGTTCTTTTTCTCCGTAGAATTGTTGTTGGTCGCATGAATTTGGAAAGGGGCTGGTGGAGATTGAGAGTATCAGCAGAAGCGGCAGCATAGTGGCCACATGCCATCAATTTTTCAATGTGTGATGACCTCCTTTACACAGCCGCATACACAACATGAATTCAGTCACTGACCAGACGACATAAAAAATGGCGATCATACTGCATAACTGTTCTGTAAATCGTTTACATATCACCAGTATCTGCAGCTTCAGAGCTTCTCAGAGCTTTGCAGACGGTTTTGGCCGCATTCGCAGTACATCTGCCATATGAATGAATTCGTGAAATACCACAGCGATTTCCAAGCGTTTCTGATTAGTCCATCACTTTTAATACCCACACATGGCTCAATGAGTGTTCATCTAAACGTCTGAAACTCCATAAAGCCCTTAAGACGAGTTTCGCCCGAACTCTGAAGTGAAGAAAAATTATGATATTGTGTTATGCGATATTATTGTGCATGTACAACACTGATATCACCATGTAATGGAGAAATTCACACCCATACAACTCAGCAGGCGGGAGGTGCTGCCAGATATATTAAGCTTGTAGAATGTAGACGTTTATGATGGTAACGTGAGCAATGCACTTACTTTGTGCGTTATAAAGCATGTAATCAAACTGGCTAATTTCTTCTTCTTCGTCTGTCGTTTTTATATTTTTGGCTTACTTAAACGTACGTACTTTATAAAGTTAATGGAAAAGATGCGAAGAAGCGACGACATTTATACAAAAATTATACGTTTGCCACGAATAAATGAACCAACAAACTTGAAAGATTGGGGTGCGTGCCGTGCCAGAAAAGGTAGATTAGATGGATAAGATAAATATTTACTGGTGTAATGGATTTGGCAATTCAAACGCGGCGCTGTGCATGAAGTGGCACTCGGCGTTTTGGAATTCGATGTTTTGCCCTAATTCTGCGCTGAGAATTAAATTTTTTGAGTGGGTTGATGATTTGGCGAAAAACCTTTAAAACAATTTAACCTTTATTCTATTTTTATTTTATCAAATAAAGTTTTAATACCAATATATATGCCAATAATGGTAAAAAACCTTAAAAACAGTTTAACCTATATTCAAATTTTATTTTATCAAATAAAGTACTATTTATACAAATGTCAAGGTTAAGTTTCCAGATTTTTTGTATAACATAAATACACTTGAGTCTTGAGTTCTTGTGATCTTGTCTATTCGATAACCACGAAGAGTAATATTTAAAATACTGCAAATTTTTAATAAGTTTGAAATTCATGTATACAATAATTATTCCCCAAACATGAATTTCTTCTCTTTCGTAGAGTTTTCAAATGCAATAAACTTATATGAAAAAATTTAAAATCATTTTAAATTTTAAAAAAAGTGCTGTAAGAACAAAAACAAATATATTAAAAATACATTACAACATTGCAAAGTACCATCCCATGTACCATTACTTCATGGAGCGCAAAAGGAAACCGAAAGTATTCTCTCAAAGTCTCATTAAAATATTTCACCCAATTCCAAACCCTGCCGCATTCTTTTATGTATGTGTTTTTTTTTGTATATATGCAAGGCACTCACATTGACTGTGAGGAAGCAGAAGCCAGCAACCCGAAAAAAGGAAGGCAAAGCACACAAAAGTCGCAGAATTGCAAATACTAATTTTTCTTTGCAAGTTTCCCATAAATTATTTCCGTTTTTGTTTCCCACTACGTTCCTCGACATTGTCGCTGTCTTTATATGCTTATATAAAGAGTTTTGTACTATATGCAGTGCTTTTTTTTCTCCATTCATTAAGTAGAAATAAAGATTGAGGCACACAGATGGTGGCGCTACAAGAACCAAACATACTCCACCGGCGAGGCCTTCAATGGAACTGTAACAAGCGTATTGCATGTCATTCGGAAAAGATATGTTGTCACACAAATTCAATTTTATTCTGTGTCGCGCTAAATATTTATCACATTACATTGCAGTAACAAGCAACCACTTCGCGTGCAAAATCTAAATATTGCTAGCCTTCAATGTATATAGAGATGCAATTTAAAAAACATGCTAAGTATACAGCCAATGGCGACAATGTTGCATATTATGTTTAGTAAGTCCGTCGCCAATTTTATTATCAAACGAAATCACATTAATAAGTACATCGAAGTGGCGCGTCATTCGTCTAAATACGCGCAGTAAAATCAGCTAAGAATAGTTGAATAGAAGCTGGGTGCATGGAGAAATGAAACACGTGAATGAATTTAATGTAAGCTGCTTCATTCTCGTAAAAATGCGAGCATAGATAAATCAAATTTTTCATTCGTTTGACAACAAATTTTATAAGATTATCTCAGACAGTACACAGCGAGGGGAATGCCGTCAACCGAGAGATGTCAAATTGAATGAATTAAAATTAATTTAAACACGCAGAATGGCTACAATGAACACAACATAGTGACACAATATTCGCTGATAAACGAATCACATAGCAACTGCGAGTTTCTTTTGATGATCGAGTAAAAGTGAATGAGAAATTTTATTACATGGACAAACAGTCATCCCTCTGTATTCAAAGAAGCGACAGGCAGTCGCGTCAACAATATGATTTTATCATGACATTTGCAGCGAGGTGAAGGGATATCTGTAACAAATATCAATTTCGATTCCTCTAATCAAACAACTCCGAAATCAATGTAGGATACAGTGGCAGAGTGAATTCCTTTCTAAATCCGGTCAATATTTGTGTATGCCGATATACACTGGCAAAGGGAGGCAGACAAATCAAGATTATGACACTCACAAAAAAGCAATTGCAAAAATATTGATTATTGAAACCTCCCCCAAACACATGCCAACGTGTGTTCATCTCCTGATAATTGATATGAGAATTTTTACCAGTGATAGGCTTTTCCCCTTCAGCAAACAGCTAAATTACAAAGCATGAAATGTCCAGCTGAATATTGAGCCCGTGCCCAACTCGCGGATTATTTAAATTGAAATGACTCGTAAATAGAATTCCATTTCGGTTTACAACAAATGTTTCATCATGTGGATTTCGAAGAGTGGGAATTCAAATGCATTCTCAATAATAACGAGCTAAATTTATGACATTTTCAATGGGTAAATTCGAATTGTTTTCTAATAATGAACCAAATCTGATAATTAGCATTTACCAATTGTATATAAATCTATAATCAAAGTTGTGCTACATTTCAATGAAAAATAAAATAGAAATTTTAACAAAATAAACCTTTACTCCAACTGTTCCACATTAAAAATGCAATGGACAACTTTTGTTATAAAAGAACTGATAAGTTAAATAAGTTTAAACAATTAATGTCAAGCAAACAAAATAAAACTGGTAAATGGTAAATGGTAAATGTTTAACACAAGTTTGAAAGTTCCAACTAATACATTGTATAATTACGACAATAGGAAACAACTCATGGTACTTTGTGCCTTTTATATCAGCATATATGAGAATGATTTAGTAATTTAGTATTTTTAAAGTGAAATAATCTTAAAGCTTTAAATAAGTCTGTTGCATCGCAAATCAGTCGTTTTGTTTAATAACCAGATAAATAACTATAAAATATTTACAAAATTCAGTGTAATTGCTTATTTGCAAACGCACAGATTTACAGTCCAAATAATTGGAATTAGATTTATAATTGAATATATTATGTTGTGCCTACATAAATGACAAAAGCACTTGTAGAATCAAACATCTCATAAATTAATTAACTTTGGATTGGTCTATACAACCCTCGATGTATATGCTTAGAGCAACACCACTAAACGTCAATCAACGCCAAGCTGAAATTGCTTCTGCTTCCAGCTCGCTAAACAAACGACTTCGGTGCTACTTTGGAATTAATTGATTGATCATCGGAACTCAGCAACAATGTTTCGAATAACCAAATAATCACACAATCCATGGCGAGCTGCAAACCCTCAAGGCGCCAGTATGTGGACTCGTCTATAATCGACACGCTTTTTTGACAGCATCAGTTGAAATTGAATACACTCAATTTGATATTTTCAAGTATATGCTGCTATATAAGATGTATGGAAGACTCTTGATTTGTTTCCGAAATTCATATTTCAAGTGCTCCATTAATTTGTCAATTATTGTCAGACACGTTGACATATTTTGTAATTTGCTTTTATCAAACAAAATAAGGAAGAAGCTGACGAGTAAAGCTTTTGGAAATGTTTTACAATGTCTACAGATAAACATGTGGTAAAGTGCCAATGTTTAATGGAAAATTGATACAAATATGCACCTCACTCTTAATACTATAGTTAGTGGTGGATATACATATTTGAACTACATAAAACTTATGTTGTTCAAGTACAAGAAAACATGCTATTTCGCCTTGAAAAACATTCACGACAAATGCAATGCCACCACCTGCTGCTTCAGCTTCTGCACATCATTGGCCATGACCTAAAGTGATGGTAAAGTTTAAAGATCTCGTAAAAAATGTTTTATGTATTAGCCACTTAATTACATGTCGAAATGGCAAGCAACTTCATAATGCTCGAAATGTGTGTTTTATGGCTTACATGCATGATTTGTCGATTGCAATGTTTCAACCCCCTCGTTTCGGGTTGCAACTTTTTTTATTTCAATAACTACGTGCAGCTTGGCTAAAGCATAAATGAAAAATGGCGTAAATGAGAAATCACTTTTTGAAATATATTTTAAGTTATAAGATATTTCCGTGGAAATGTAATTGTGTCGGAGGATTATGATGCTCATAACCGTTGTCGGTTTCACTGCAGTCATTGGATGCAGTGAGTTAAGTGGCTGTGATTCTTTTTCCACGTCTTGACTTTTATTACCAGCCATAAAGTTTGTTTATGTATTTTCGTTTTTTACTTGAATTTTTTCATTTTTCTTCGACAATAACAAAATATTTGTAAATGTAATTAAATATTTTTGAATATAAATATTTAAATAAATTCGATTTTTAAGAATTTACTGGTAAATTGGTTAACAAAAAAAAACAACATATATTAATGTCCAAATAAATTACAAATTAAATCTTCCGTAAAATGTGCTTCAATAAATACGATAATAGTAAATGTAAATGTTGATTAATAACAAATAAAATTTCTGCTGAAGAAATTATTTTAGTAGCAAAATTTACCATTCATATAATATTGATTTAACATTAGTAGAGTGTTGTGTTTACAAGGGATCAATTAAAAAAGATGAAACTGATAGCGCGGTTTACTCAATAAGTACAAGCTTTTATGATTTTATTTTATTTAAATAAAATAATAATGTACGGTCATTGTGCATTTGTTTTTTGTTTCATAATTTATTCATCGTGGTAATTATGTATAAATATTATTTGATACTAAAGATATATTTGATATAAACTATGATTAACAGATTTTAAAAAGCATATGCATCTGTTCAACAATACAATTTTTTAATTCAATTCTTCAATCTTCAATATATTTTCATTTATAAGTTTACAACTACAAACTGTTTTATGATTGTTCTGTTTGATCAACGAATCAAGAAGAAATTGTCTGAAATACTTTGTGCTGTTTAATATTTATTACAATTTTAGCCAACAAATAATAACACAAATACATTAAAACTATCTAAAGATATTTGCATCATATGAAAAACTTCACTCAGTGAAACTTTAAATCAATTTAAAAACAAATTTAGCAAATTAATTATGTTTAAGTGTCAATATATGGTGCTTAAAGTTTGCCAACCGCAAACATGAGTAACAAAACCTATATGGGCACAATCCACTCTAACCAAAATGAAGTTGCAAACTGTATAGTGCATTAATATATGATTTGATTGCACTTGTTAGAAAAGTTTACACTAGAAAATTGAAAATTAAACACGACCTAAAATAAGTTAATATATAAGAAACCACATAATCGAAGTTTTCAAATAGATAGATATTCGACATCTTGCTATAAACATACATTGTAAAACCAGGAAGGAATTGGCTAAATCAAAAAAAAAAAAGGCAGCCAGAAGTCGAGCCCAAAATTTAAAAAATTTACAACCGTTTTACGAAAGGTAAACCTCCTTACCTATTATTATTCCTGAGCAACGTTTATTACTTCGCAACGAAATTGTTGGGGCTAAACTTGATGTCGAAGCTTCACACTTTAAACAATTTCCTATACCCTTTTCTTATTTTTTCGACACCTTTTTTTCACTAAATTAGGCGGATGGGGTGAAACTATATTAGAAATAGCTTAACTTACGATATTTGAAGATCTTGACACATTTAACCAGCTATATTATTAAGTGCATGTCAGAGATGTGTTCACACAAATTTCACCAGTAACTACATCACTGTAATTAATTCACTTAATTCGCACACACTTTCAAGCACATTTACGAATATGTGTGTACAAAGGGATATTAAACGATTACACCACTAATTAGATTTTCAATTAATTTTGCAGTGCACATGAGACACATTCGACTAAAACACACATGTAGTTGTGTACATTTATCTTTGCACTGGCACGTATTCCCTCTTATACGAGTTTTGTTTTATTCGGCATTCTTTTGTTATTTGGGGGCTGCTCCTTCGTATTTAGGTATAATAATTTTTTTTACTGTCCCCCTTTTCGTGCTTTTGCCATATAATTGCTAAAATTATACATGTACGTGATGAATTTTGTACAGGCCAGGGGCACACGTTTTCACACAATCACACGACATGTACACACACATGACCACAAAAATTTAATCCAACGGCATCCTCCCCATGAAGATCCACAATATTTTATTTAAGATGCGTTATCCTATGTGTTCTATAAAATATTTATTCCCGCCATAATTGTTACCTCACTGAACATATTTTATTTTTTATCGCCTTATTTGTACACCAATCATAATATAAAGCTGCGGATACACACATTTAGCAGCGAAAAGGATAGATAGCAGTCAAAGACAACGAAAAAGAAAAACATATATGTATGTACATATATGTAATAAAACCGAAATCCGTTTTGATTAAACAAAATCTGCGGAAAGAATGTATGAGAAACAGACGCACTTCCACAGAGATATGGTTAAGGAACCAAACTGATCTATATAGCAGCTCGCAGCAGTCGCTTCAGCATCATCACCGAAACGCGAAACAACAGCCCTAACAATGCGAAGAATCCACACGAGCTCCTCTTTCTTTTGGGCCCTCTCACACGGTTTCGTGTGCGTGTAATAAATATATAAAAACAAAGTGAATTTAATGGGAACCGGTCTCCAAATCAGCGGATGAGGCTTATGTGTCATGCATGAATTCAAGTAGTTTTAAGAAAACTTCAAAGCTCCTAGTATTCTTTTTTATATTATTTAAATGCCAGACAGTTCCTTTTTTTATCGTTAAAATGCCATTAATCCACTTGGCATTGTATGGCAATTAAAGAGAAGCCGCAATTTCACGCGGCCAACCTTGAAATCGTAATTAAAACCACACACACACTCGCGCTAGTAAACAATACAAAAAACGTGTGCGCTTCCAAATCCGTCACCAATCAAACAATTGATCCATTAAATCCGTTTACAAGTATAGTGCGTCCAAAATAACTCAGTAACATACTAGCTGCGACACAAGGGGATGATCTATCTATATCCAGCACAAGTATATGTGCAAACTACTTTATTATCTGGACACTATACGCACGATCTCTGCCAAACTGAGATATACTCCCGACACAAGCGACCAACTTAAGTGAACTGAAGACAAACACAGCAAACGCCTGCATCAAATAGCACAGCAGCATCCCGGAGCAAGATATCAGCGTTCGCTGTGTAGCCCACATACTTGATGTTAGCAGCCGCGTGCCCCTGTGTGCGCGCATATTTTTTCGCATGCATGAGCGTCCGTCGATGTAAAGCTTATAGTTGTGAATACCAGGCCGAATACACAAAGAAGCATTGGGGAACGGCAGCAGACAAAAGCTGTTTCTTTGGAATTTCAATTTCATCAAACGATTTTAGGCTGCACATGGAGACTGTACAGGCACATCTTCAGGCGCATGCGATTCGCGTACAATTCTCCATCCGAAAAGCGCTGCAAGTCTGCTGTGTGCCTTCTGAGGGGAGATGTTGCAGCTTTTTTAGCTCAGCCAAATGAACTTTCTGTTCATTTTTAATTGAAAGCAGTCTGGATTCAGAGCAGCTTCAATGTTCCCAGGGAGCATCCATTTCATAGAATTTAATGCCGGCTTTTTTCAAATACCCCCCATATAGAAAATGTTTGTATAAAGCTATAGTTTGGTCATAAACGCAGTTGAAGTTGTGCGTTCATTGCCCATTGAACTCAGTCACCCTGAAGCTCTTGACCCACTTTATGCTTATATATGTATTATACACCCAGCAAGATTGTTTTATGTTGCAGATGTTGCCGTCTAATTGCCATTTTGACAATGAAGCCACTGCGAGGACTGCTAGAACACGCAATGATGACTTAATTTAATTATCTTTGTTTCATTGAAATTCAATGTACATAATCATAATTTTACCCTTGTCGTTAACTAAATTAACGCATACAAACTGCCCGGCAGGGTGTTGTTTGTATGCTGAATAAAATGCCGGTCATTGTTTGGTAGTTTTTGCTATATTTTAAGACTTCTTCAATGTTCAAAACTCAAAAGTTTTTGAAACGACATTTTCTAAGCTATCAAAAAAAAAATTATAAAAAAAAAAGTTTTTTATACTTTCATGGTTTGTATACAAACTCCTTAATTAAATAATGGTTACGAAATTCTGTAGAATGCGTTTGTTTATACTTTTAATTTAAAAAAGGCACGTCCCCAATTAGAAAATAGATAAAGAGTCCCAAGTGTTAATTCAAAGATATTTATATTAAACCAGAAAAATATGCAAATATTTAAATTGAGAGGGAAAAAATGGTCTGACCAGATAGTACGTGCTGCATAGCATGTACATTCGGTGTACATAATATAATAAAAGTACCCAATTGTTATTGGTAACTTAATTTTCATTTTTCATTTATTAATGCACTAGAATTTAAATAATATTATCTTAAAAATAACGCCGAAAAATGTGTTACAAATTGTAAAATGTTTTATACGAAGTGTATAAAGGTATAAATTAAATACTGTTATATTAAATAGGTATTCTATTATATTCTTTAGCTAACAAACTCATGGTGTTTTAAAAAAAAATTCAAAGCTAAGACACATAGTTATATTATATGAAGGGTCTATACATATTAATTTGCATCAAATTAAAACGATTACATCTCCTAATTTGTGGAATAACTTCCTTTTCAAAAAATTGGCATTGAACAAAATTGCATTTTTTGATCTTGAAGAAATTGTTTGTAAGTCTTATTAAAAACTTTATTAACGTAAAAGAAATTATAAATCAAAACATTTTTATTGGCCGTTTTATGCTATAGTTTAAGATTAATAAAACGTTTTCTATAAAAATCTAGAATTTTACCACATACTCGAAAGTCGACTAAAGAATCAAATGGAAAACAAACCCTTTTTATTGGTTCAAGTAATTCAAATACTGAACATGATAACAATTAACGAGACTTCAATTCGAAGAAATAAAGCCAGACTATCCTTTATGTCGAACAAATCGAGTTGAACGAATTAATTGGAAACAAACAAACAACATATTACAGTGATTAGCAGTCATTCACAAAATATATAATGACATTTCAATCAAGTTACAATGTATTTACATATGTTTATGTATTTGTATGTCTGATCAACACATTTATACAGCTCCGACGAATATACTCGAGTCTTCCAATTTACAAACCGTACCATCACTGAAGAGTCGTATTATCTTGTCGTGAGACGCCTGAAATAAATTAAGCACCAAATTGATGAGCGAAATTCCGCATCAACACGAATACTGCATATATCTTTTGCATAAAAGAAGTTGCTTGAGGCATGCTAAAGTTTCTGACATTAAATGCAGTTTTGGACACTGTAAATCGCAAACAATGTACTGATGAATTTCAGCTATAAAATAGACAGTAAACTAGTCTTTAAGTAACTAAGTTTTCCTAAACAAAGAATTCTTAAAAAATGTTGAATAATTTTCAATAAATAATTTTGAATTAGTGAGTATTTTATGTATTTTAGACTTTAATGCAATTTTTATAGGATTATTAAAAAAGTTAATTCAAACTTCAGAAACAACGGAATTAAGGACAAACGGAAAAAAGTTGCTGCACAAGAAGTGTTTCCGACAATTTCCACCGTCGCACTTTAAACAGTCATTTTGTAAAGCACCGGAATTCAAAGGAACAAATACAATTTTCCCCACAAGAGACCAATTACACAATAGCATAGTTTGAATAAAAGTTTTCACGAACTGAGCATAAGACTTGAAGAAAATGTTTGGCAATATCCATGTAATGCACTTTTTAGCATAAACAGCTTACCCTTGTCATATTTTTTAAAATATACGAATACAGGACTGAATTTGATTGAATTCGGAAATTGAACACATTACAACTCAAAAAGCAGCAACCAAAAGAAGTATGCATTTAAAACTTTAGCCTAACCTTCATTGCAAATGTTCTTACACTCTATTTGGCAATAAGAAGTAAATCTGTTAACGAACCGCAAAATTGTGGATGATGCTGATTGGTTCAGATTTGAAACCGCTAAATCTGAGAGTTTTGACAAATGAGAGCTTTATATAGCTTAAGCCTTAAATACATGCAAGTTAAAATTGAACCTTTGTTCAATCATTTTGAATAGTTAAAAATTCACTTTGAAACTTAAGGTAGAGTTCTGCCCTCAAGAAGAAAAATCTGAATGGAATTCCTCAATTTCAATGTTGAAATTTTGTTTTTGAGCAAATTGATTGTAGGAGTTTTTCATATTGGAAAACTAGAAAGCTGGAATTTATTCAGGAAGAAATATGTTGCTTCATCATCTCATCAATTTGATTTATTAGAACTTGCTGCATTCATCGGTTCTATATTGCTTACAAATAGTTGAATTCTCGTATATAGTTTACTTTTTGCTTTAATCCAGTTAAAACCAATTTGAAATAAGTGTCTGGAAACGAGACACAATATTCATTATCTCATGCTATAGCAAATCTATTATATATTGAATTGTGTGATTGAAGCTTTATAAAAGCTTATTTAAATGACCATGGACCACGGTATTCTCATCAAAACTTTCAATTTAATTTTCATCATATTTGTGATACTCATACAAAATAACTTGATTTTAAAGTAAAATTGTACGAACAAATTACAAAAATGCGCTCCAAAAGTTACTCAATTTAATAATATGTTGTTTCAATTTATTCTAAACTGGTATAGTATTGTAAGTGCAATTATAAGTTTCAGGTGCATATGTGCTCTAGATTTAAACAATCAATTGTTTCCTGTGATCTTAAAGCTTCGAAAATTTGCCATAAGCCTCAAATGTGTATATTTTCAACAAATTAATTGTCTTGCCAACCAGAAGGTGAAATTTTACAAAGATGTAGAGAACAACAGGACGGAACTCAATGTTTAACAGACCTCTTTGAATTGAAAATTGGACTTTCACTAAAAACTATTTTCGTAACAATTCAGCCCCGCAATATAGTTGGAAAAGTATAATATACTCGTACCTGTGCACTTGTATACCTGTAATACTATTTAACCGCACCGCCGCCAACTGATTTTAGTATCAAACGAAATCTGAATGCAAAGCGACGGTTTCTGTGAAATCCCACTTTTCCTTGCAGTGGTTGCTCGACTATTACACGTCCCACAGTTTGTGGCAGTGGCACCTCCCAACAGTTGTTTGAGTACTTCCAGATGCTTGTTTGTAGCAAACATATTCAATTTTTTATTTGTGTATTGCATAGGTTTCGCAGCATATGAAATTATTCAAGTATGCATTTGGTACTACTTTGTTATTTGTATTAAATGTTGTATTTTGTAGTA
>JANSTS010006216.1:0-11863 GCA_026546915.1 Sylvicola fuscatus | reverse complement strand
AATCGTTTCAACTTTATTTGTGTTTGTACGCACAAATTCTTCAAAATCAAGTAAATACAAAATTCCTTCCTCATGTAGCGCAAACTATTTCTTCTTGACATGAAACCACGCTTTTATTGTGTATATTAATTTATTGTCATTTGTTGCAGGGACACGATAACCTTGGAGCCAGCATACCTGAGTTAAGAAACGTACCGAATGGTTCTCCGATCTCCGGCACAACAAGCCCAACGCCGATCGCCGTTCAACAGCCCGAACCAATGTCACGATTCTCCTGTCGTCTAACAATGGGGAAAAAGATCGCGATTGTGGTTGATATCATCATTTTGATTTTGGGTAAGATAAAACATGTTATCACATACTTTAGCACAAACATATATGAGTGGCAAAAAAGTGCATTGAGTGAATATATTCAGATCGTTGGCAACGATAGTCAATGACCCGTGAACACGATTTGGCCAACGGCATGTAGTAATTTATTAAATTGTTAAATTCGAATTTAGATGCACACGAATGCAACTTTCTCCATATATGAGCATTATGTTTCATTCCAAATAAATTGCATATTTAAATTGGCCGTAATAATTCAACGGATAAACTCCTACACCCGTGGCTATGACACGTTTTCTAAATGCGTTGATAAACAATGAGTCGTTTTAAAGTTAATTGAGGACTTCTTGTGTGGCGGCCATATGAGTCGAGTGATTGGATTTCGTCTGTAGTGGATTATCCACTCTAGTGCACCAAATGCCACCCATTTACACGACTTTATTCGTGAAACAGGACATAAAGTCTATCAATATGCTTCATGCGTACAGACAGTTGGCGACGTTTAACCTTTTTCTTACGGCGGATTTGCAGATTGATAGCCTATTCTCGTTTACAGACACTTAACTTAGCCAGCAGGCGTGAGCAACTTTTTTTTGTTAGAATGATAAATGAACAGCAATGCATTTTGCAAATAAGCTTTTCCATTATTGGCGCATTTGAACAGTTAAACTTTGAATGCCAAACAATAAATGTTTCAAATTATAATTTATGGGCCAATTATCGATGATTTCCTTTAAATGGCTTTTATGATTCTATCGATTATTTATTTGAGATTTATTTTAATTGATTTTATTTTCAAAAAACATGCGCCGTCGATGTTACAACATTTTTATACAATAAAGAACTTTCTATTCCTGTGACGAGAGTGTAATTACTGCTAACAATATGCAAATCATTGACACTACACAATCTTAAAGATGATCGTCTTGCGCAATCGATTTCTCCATGTCTGTTTGTTTTTTAATTGATATGTACCCGTTAGCAGCACTGTGAATTCGACGCAAAGCCGCACCGAAATTAACTGGACATGAAACTTAAATGCATTGTACAAAAGTGTATGCAGAAATGCATGCATAAATTATGTATAAACATTGATAAAAATAGATGACAGTAGTTAAGTTAAGTTTATTAAAAGGCGCGCACCGTATCGCTTCAAAGCAAACACAACATGTCAATCAATCTGAAGCTTCGATATTTTTCTAATGTCCAGCCAATCCGCGTTCAATCGCGGTTGTACTGCAACTAGCCCTCGTTTGGCATACTTGAACATGTTGCATATAGAAATCCGCAGTGCACACAATGCGCCGACACAGGAAACCCAGTCAGGAGTAACTGAGTGTTTGTTATGATTCCAAAACGTATCTTTGCATATATGTAAGACAATCAGTTCAATGACTTGGCCGTTTGCAAGCTGACTATTTATCAAATTATTTGCAGCTGGCGACTCAAATAAATCAATGGTTTTGCTGTATGTTCTATTAAGTCGGGAATCAATCTCAATGGGAGAATGCGAGCGTGATAGATTAGTGTCAAATGTAATTCAGAATTGCATCAATGCAATTCAGCTGCTTTGGTGGCAAATACTTGGCTTCCCACGCAACAATGAACTCACTTTGTGAGAAATTAGCCATTCAATTGGGTTGGAATTGTAAGGGGCGGCTGACTTAAGTCTTGGGGCGATTACTTATTGGATAACATTTTTACGATATTGTATCCGCAAGCCATGATTAATGACTTCGAATGCAATCTTACAACATTTCTACTGCCTTCACAAATAGATGGAAATGATGATCTTATGTATCGAAAATCATTCTATACACCGTTTTTTGTGGTATGCAGCTGTAAACTGAAAATTTCATTCGCCTAAATTATTCAAGTACTAATTAATTAAGACAAATTTTCAACTTGTCCTAATTATCGATTTTTATTACTTTTCAGAAACGTATTTTAATTTGCGTTTAAGATTTAAAAACCATTCAATTAAATAAAGACATTCAAATGGGCTGTCACAATTAAGGGCAGCTGAAATCCGAAAATTTCTACCAATAAATCATACATAAAAGACTGAGACATGTGCAGTCGCCGCATTTTCTATACCTTTATACTAATTAAGTTCTTTGTATATACACATCCGAACAGACATTTTTAGATCCCAGATTGGTAACAAATTTATGGTCTTCCGCCCAATAAAACGACCACTAACTAATTCCAATGCCCAATTGCTGCATAAAAACAAATCGGCCACTAACTGTTGAAAAATGCAAATATCATCCACAACACGACAAGGAACACCTTTGGGCTACACATAAAATATAAATCGGCAAAATCACTTTCGTGTTTATAAGGTGGCTTGGCTTAAGCTTACAAGTTCACACCTCACATAAAGCATAGTCCACTCAACTTACAAACTGCAACATATTGCCGCTACTAAAAATAAATCAATTCATGTGGTGTCTCCAGTCTCAGCATGTTTATACCTATTTATCGCATATAGTAAGCCCTTTTGTGTGAGCAATAAATCAGTGCTTAACTTAAGTAACAATACGCCAAAGTTTAAATTAAATTCCTGCCCAATCGCATATCGTGTTTATGCATATTATTGCTGTGCAGCTTTTCAGTTGGTGGATTTTATTAAAAGCTATTTAAGCCGTGAAGTTATGACCCTCTTAAGGCAGCCATAGACTTCGTGTTTTCCACTAGACAATTGTGCGCTTTGATTGTAATTTGACGGTTTTAAATAAATATTTAGTGTCACGAGGAGAAATGCATAACAACCGCCCACGTGACTTATGGTCATTAAATATTATCACCATACGGCTGAAGCGTGTAAAAATAATATGTTAGTGCCATGTCAAGTGAAAATTTGTCGTTATTAGTCCAATTTTGAAATTACATTTAACTCCACTGGCCAAATCTCTATACACTCAATTTGATACGACAACCATGATAGTTGACAGAATCTTTAGCGCTTTTAATGAAGTTGCGTTATGCCCTTCATGTAGCCGGACAGATGTTGACATGAATCATTTAAGGGTCAATTAATAGATGGTTTATCACTATGACATGATTTTAAACATTTATTTTTGAAATGCAATTAGCGGCTAGTGGTCATTCACTCGCCGAATTTCGAGATATTATAGTAACTTCGTGTAAAATAATTATTTCAATTAACATTTTCATAAGAAAGTAACCGGTATGTAGCAACACCTTAAAAATAACATAAATATCCGCAAAATTACCTTGCATCTTAAGTGGATTTCCATTAAGAAGTAACAATTTTCTTCAAAAAAATATAATAATTGTTATTGGATGCACAATAATTGACAATTACTAAAGTCTGCTTCAATTCACTATCTGCCAAGTACTTTGAATGGTTTGTAAGTGGTGTAATAACTTAATTGACTTGAAAATGGAAGCACTTGATGTTGGGGCGATAAATTGGCCAGCTCGCGACACCGCGCGGTAACAAGCATACAAAACCGCAACATTTTCAGCGTATGTAGATTTGAAGACGCACGTAGACGGATCTGCATTCTTGTCGTAGCGCTCGTTTTTTTCAGAATCGTGTGCATACTTCAGTTACCACACAGCTCAGTTTGTTTGTTGTAGCGACCATAAATATTGCAATAGAATTTTTAATGCTTCGGGTTTTATACAACTTATAGTAAATACACCCGATAGTCGATACTGAAGTACAAAGAGCCCCAAGGCACTTTTAGCATCGGCCGATAGCAAATCAGAGTTTCAGTCACTTACAATTTCAACTTTAAAGTGGTAGGTATATCAGTATGAAGGACTGGAGTAATAAAAGTAATCAATTCTTAGCCACTACACTTTGCATCGAGCGTGAGGCCACTTTGTAATAGAGCAGTTATCTAAGCTGAATATTTATTTGAATGCATGTCTTCTATAAATCACCAGCTCAATTATATTTAGGTTATTTATGACTCCTAACCAGAAGGGAGTACTTAAACAACAAAGAGATTACCAAATGCGATTAACTTCAACTGCAGAAAGCAGGACTGAGCACCTTTTTTAAATTCTGCATGTGCAATGCATTCTCGATTGCATTGTGATTGGTCAATTCGTACAACGTAATAACTTTAAGTTACATGTGGAAGGCGTGCTTGGAACTTTGATCTTGTTATGGCAATTGGATTTAGATATAAAAACAATATGTGAAATGACTGTATTTTCTTTTGTAAACATGCTTAAGTCGATCGTGGATAAGGCAAGTGTATTATTAAATTGCCTTATAAAATGATTAAGTATTGATATAAGTGTATAAAATAAAGACATTTATCAGAAATACGGGTTTAATATTGATAGCTGGTTCTTAGATTTTCGTTTAATAAATATTTACGATTAATTTTAGGCATGTTTATTTGTATAGACCCATTTTATGTTAAATATTTGTTATGAGATAATAAGTTATTTATAAAGCTTAGCTTTTAATTATCAATTTCATATATCCCATTCTTACCTAATTATTTATTGAACAGCTTAGAAAGAAAATAACAGTAAAATTTTACTATAGACCGTAAATTTAATACATTACCGTAAAATGATAATAAGTACTATCCTTACTAGTTAATCGTCTTTATGCTCATTTCTTAGCTCCGGCTTTGCCAATATTTTTGTAAACAATACAAGAATCTTGTTTTTCTGATCAGAAATCCGTTGCTAACCCCGATGGCCGCGGTTGATGCAGCATATATGCCATAAATTCAATTGCCGCCTTTACCTGGTCGTTTAAACAAAGCGCTTACGGAATCGTGACTCAGATTTTAGAAATGAAAAATGCACAATTGAAAATGCACTTTGATGAAAACGCGATCAAAATATTGCACTTAAATACAACGTAGCTGTAAGCTTCAAAAGATATAACAAAAGCTGAACTTAATGTGTTTTGTGTGAAAAAATAAGTTTCATTACACCAAGTCATGTATCCTAAGAAATGATTGAAACAATGAACCGACAAGTTACGAGACAAGACAAGACATAATGCACATTTAAGCAAGTTCACTTCCGTAACTTAATACGCCTTTAAACGATGACTTTGCCGACAAATTTTAATTACATAAACGATCTCTTTCTCTTAAACTGCTTGTAAACATGAACGCACATTGAACGGATCATATGTCCAAATGACCCAAACATTTATGCACTTTAAAAGTATCTATCCCGCACGCAAATTATGCAATTTTCAAAATGCTTTCTAACGCTTTACTAACTTTTAATTGCAAAATGGCTGGATATGACTTACTCCTGTTAATTAAGGTCGATGCTGTTGTGCTTTTGCAAGAAATTCAACATTTCGAGACGTTCTGTTGTGTAAGTATAATGGAATTCGTTAACTTAATTTGAAAGCACCATTTTTAGAGAGCTGCAACATAAATATTACATAGTATAAATGTAGGCGAATTTTTTTTGTTCTCAAAGCTTTCGTTTTTTGGTCTAATTTTAACATTGTTTTTATCACGTTTTTTAAATTCCATCGAATCAGCTGTTTCGATTTATTTAAGGAATGCTAAATGACGATTCACATTTGTCATAACAATCTTTATAAATACAAATGTGTTTCCGAATTCCTTACAAGTGTGCTGAACAGACTCTCTGGCAAAAGCTCAAGCTTATTCGAAAATATTTCCAACTCATGTATTGAAATGCTTGTCTGTATTTGTTTGTTTAAATTTACAGTAATATTTGAGTATAGTCAACGCACACATGAACAAGGCACGTGTGTTACGCTTAAAAGCACATATTTGAACTTTAAGGCGAGTAATTTCTCGCATACGAGTGCTTTGTAGGTACACATGTAAAAACTATGAAGGTCATATCTACTTTCATTCAATTTGAATAGGGTTTTGCCGTAATTTAATTTAAACAAAAATTATGATAAAACTTTTATCATAAAAGGAATCCCCTAAAGTTTTCTAGATTAACTTTTAAACTTACGAGCGGTTCAGACTATTTTATTCATTGCAAATTAAACCAATTCCTTTGTATTTTATATTTTATGAGGATTATCAGTATTTAACATCAAATCATACGTTACGATACAAGTCATAATGGCGTCCTGAAACTTCACAAAATTGTTCAGAGCTTTTTTAAATAAAGCTCGAGGAGAACAAATAAAATCGATAATGAGTGGCAACCCTAGCGATGACATCACAAATGTCTACAGCCGCGGAGATTGGAAAACCATATGTTGGTGTTTGCGTACGCAACCCAAACTTGGCACACAAACATATTTCTGTCACGCGAATCAGCCGCCTCAGTCGTGGCTGTATGATGCGGCATGGCGATGGCATCTGACGATGTAAGATTCAATATATTCGCTAGTTATAATTGTACAGCTCGCCAATGAGCTTCGATTGAGTTTCTGTTGCTGGCAGATTTAGAGTCTGTAACTTCTGTAACGTTTTCACAGCTGGAAAACTCAAAACGTGTGCGTTGATGTCAGAAGAAAACCACAATTAGTGTGAATTTAACTAACGAATATGCGCAAAAAGTGATTCATCAACAAGTTGGACTTTGGCATCGTCAAGTGAAACACTTAACCGCACTCGGCAGAGTAGTGAGGGCTTTCTCAAAGCAATTTGATTTCCATTGCCACCTGACTTTCTTAAGTGTAAAATTCATATATTTCAAATTTGGGAAGTTGGAACGCATTGTAATTATTGTGAATGTGTAAGGTGTGTGTATGAAGGTGCCATATGATAAGTTGAGGAGAATATAGGAATGCTTTACTCCATCTACTCGTGGAGCGTTCTTACGTAAATCGAAATCGCGCGCCTCGCCGGCAACCAATCACGGCGTTTGTGTACACAATTTGTTGTATCGCGCGACTTGTTCCGTGAACTTCAGCAAAGGCCGCTGATGAACACATCTTCAATCTCCATATACTCACCGCCGGAACTCATCTCAAAGTCAAACAGTGTCGCTTCATTGTGTAATTGCTTACTCAGACATAAACTTTAATTTTGGTGTAATAATTCAAATTTAATTAGTGAAAAAGCTGTTGAGTGTTTCGTTAACTTTCTCAACTAAATAGTTTTGCATTAAAAAAAGGTGTTGCTAATTGGTTTTTAGAAACAATAAGTTTGGATGAGTAGCTAGCCACAATTGGATTATATCGACGGTTTGAATCGCGAGGGCTGCACTCATGTCGTTCAAGAAAAATATGAATGTATTTCTATCGTACCACAGACATGATTTGGTCCGGAAGATTAGACGCAATGCCTTTGGCTTCGAATTTAAATATCCAAGGACGACAGGATGGGGCCGTAAGTTTAGGTTTTTCAACCTTCAATTCATACCAAATTCATTCACAGCTGGTAAAAGATGGTCGAAACTGAAACTTCCAACTTATGTAACATTTCTATTTCAAGATGTGGTAATGAAAAATGTTTCGATTACCATAAATGTGGAGATGTTTTCGTTATAGACACATTAACATTTTGTCAACAATGTCATTGGCGTCAATGGACAAAAATATCTTTAATATCATTGATATTAACAACCGGTATTTGGAATCTCCACTTCTTTTTGCAACTTGATGAGACCGATATATCTACTTTGAAATTCAAAACTTAAAACAAAGATATATTTTACTCGAACAAGACAATTTTGTTAATTATTCATTAATTATTTCAAGTAGCAAAACTACTACAATATGGCTGTATAAATTTTACATAATCAAAAATACAGTATTTTAATGTTAACCAATCCAGATACACTAATGACTGAAATATTAACATTTTTCGGAGGTATTTGCCGTTAATGTCATATGTCATTACGACCAACAAATTGGTGTAACAATTAAAATTTAATACTTATATACACTAACGACAATAAGTATAATCATGCTGCTTATCAATTTATATGTTTAAATAAGAATTTCAAAATTGAAAGTCATGGCTGATAAACATTTTACGAATGAACTAATTGATAAAAACTTATTGTTATGACGTGTTAAATATACAAAAAATGATTTTCAGTCTTCAATTTTTATCATTTTGCTAATAAAAACATGTTTATAGAAATAAAATGAAATAAAAAGTTCTCAACGTATCTTAAAATAAAATCATATTAAAATTTTGCATTTAAAAATCCAAGTTTTTCGATGATTTGAAATTCAAGTTTTGAATGCAGGTAACATTTGCGTCTCTTGATTTCGTGACTACATCTTATGAAACAACGGTCACAAAAAATGTACCTGTTCAAATTAAGTTTCAACCGCTTTACAAATCAATACACAAAAACAGTTTACTTATAAGTGTTATTTACGCAAGTACAAACAAAATATGTTGAGCTGAAATTTAAATTATGTAATATGATTTTTACATGTACATAGATATGTGTTCGTTTTCAATATTTGCAAAACACGTATACTACCATGTAATTTTGAATAGAGTTAATAGCTCATTGAACATTGAACAATGATATAAGCTCCATGTTTATTTAAAAGATTCCAATTGTAAAGTATTTACTTATATTGTTTGAAAATAATCAACCTTGAGGAATTTTAAGAGATTTTGTTTAACTTGATCATTTTCTAAAGATCTGCTCTAACTTACTCGTATAATGCAAAAAATGTTCTTCAGTATTTACCTCAATTGACGTATTTTGTAAAACGAACAACAATAAATCAGCTCAGATGCATAAAATTGTTGGACTTTAATTTATGAATAATTATTGTCATTCAATAAGATATTAAACTAAAATCGTTTTTGTTTCGTCGAAAGAAAATGACTAATTTTTAAAACTTAAACACTATAATAAATTAACAAAATACTAATTTGCAATCATATAACTTTTTTCAGTTCTCGCATTGTTGATTATAATTGAATTCGGCATCTTCCCGCAAATAAAGCGAGGTTTCTTCTGCGATGACAAATCCATCGCCTTCAAGTTCAAAGGAGACACAATCACTCCAACGATACTTCTTATTAGCGCTTTGTCACCATTCGTTCTGGTAAGTTTTTTATTTTTAATATTACAATTTTTAGGATTCTTTAACTTTAAATATTTTTTTTTAGTTTTGGATATTTGAGGCCATCTTTTACATTCCATCTTCCTTGAAAGCATCGCGAAAAAAGGAGGTCCTAATTATGGCCTACCATTGGTTTAAGCATTACTTTGTTGGAATGGTATTAAGTCTGATTGTTGTAGAATGCCTTAAGGTAATTAGATAATTTTCACTAAATAAGATCAATTAATAACAATTTTCGTTTATTTTAGTTGATATTTGGAGAACTTCGGCCCCATTTCTTGGACACATGCGTTCCAGATGCATATCTTACGTGCAATGGAAGGTAAATAATAGGCGTTTTAATTATTTGGAAATCAAATCTCACGATAATTCAGTGATATTGTAACTAATAAAAGCAAATGGGATATCTGGTGGCTGTTTCCTGATTGACGATTCACTTTCCAAATGAACACTTGATTAGTCTGTTTACGGAAATAGCAATTTATAAAGGGTATTGAGTTCTCGGTTCGTTTGATGTGCACATTTATACATTTAATTCATGCAGTTGTTACAACGGATAAGAAAACGTGTTAATTTGGTTTCAGTCTTTATTTTGTCGAAAATTAGATAAAAATTTGACCTTCTTTTGAATATTTCATAAGACTTTTGTCAATGACAAATTATTTAACAAATTAAAACCAAGTTTTTGAAGGCATTAAAAAAACTATAACCATTTGCTTATAAGTCGATTAACTCGTATAAATTGTTTGGCCGCTTTATTATAGAAAACAAAATGTATTTTTAATAATAATATAAAATATATTATTAAATCAAAATTTACCATTATTTTGCAGTGATTACATAACTGAATGGACATGCACAAACAAAGATTTCAGTGACTACTTCATCAGCGACAGTTCGAAATCTTTTCCATCTGGGCATTCATCAATTTCGTTCTTTAGTGCAATTTATTTGATTTGGTAAGATATCATTTTTATGAACCGTATGAAGAAGTTACTTAATTTTCGTCCTTTCTCAATTTTACCCATATAGGTACATGCAAGTAAGAATACCAAAGTTGAAGACTACGCTTCTAATACCAACACTTCAGTGCATGTGCTTGGTGTGGGCGTTCCTGTGTGGTCTCTCCAGAATAACTGACCACAGGCATCACTGGTGGGATGTTCTCACAGGCATGATCATTGGAATTATTTTCGCAGTGTTGACGGTAATTAAACTTACTTTTCTCGCTTTATTTGTTTGACAAAATGTTAAATTTTTTCTTAATGACAAATTAAGTTAACTAAACATTGCATGGGGGAAGGTAATCTCCAACCATTTTAGTCTAATTTCTTATAAATAATATGTATCAAATTACTAAATTCCACTTTAATTTGTTTCATTTCTCAGTGTATTTTTCTATGCCACAACTTTGAGCACCGACCGAAGTCATTGCCGACGGTCAACATGAATGGAAGTGCTGGGAATCACACGAGCGTACGTCGATTACTATCAAACTCAAGTGTACGCGATGAAGTCACTATGAATCATGTCGCTAATGCATAATGCTAAACTCCTCCTACCAGTTCAATTTTATTTTTATATTTATTTATTGACCCTTTTGTATTTTTTTGTAAATAGTCCTGACTTAACTATTATAGATGTGTTATAAGGTCTAACGATTCGAAACATTGCACCAAATGCTTCATAATCATGAAATCATGATGGTCAACATAATAGTGTATCGGAAAGCTAAATTTCACACATTTTATTGCGGTATTAGAAAACGTTTGTATTGGTTCGTGAGATTATTTCCAACTGCCATCAGCGCTAACAACATTAATGCATGTAGAATGCATATTTTGAGACTATATGCAATTAGAAGATTGTACAAAAATTAATGGACTGCACCTGTTTTCTGCAACAATTTACAGTCGTATCGAAGTTGGTTCCAGCTGCCACGTTCTGTAATTCATTGGCAGCACTTTACGAAAGATATCAATGTTACTAAAGCCGATTTTTGCTGAGTAGCCGAGAGATGGCTTTCATACATAGTACAATTAAAATACCCATTCCAGCTGATGTCTACACTGTTCCAATCCACTCTAATTGTACCATTACTTCTAAGACGCAGATTTTGATGAATATTTGAATTATATACTTTTTGTTACCACCATGTCTAGAAATAAGTGAAGAGACCGGAATCAAAAAGTATTGTTTTTAGTCGCCAAGATGTGAGATTTTCATTTGTTTGTGGGTTAGATTTTAAATTGTGTTTTTTAACATTGTTACGGATTGTTGAGATTATAAGCTATAATATTTTTTAATTGCGCAGTATTAAGATGATTAACGTTAAATTAGGAAACTGTATGTCTTAAATAGTGTAGTGAACATATCAATTTTTAATTTTGTCGTATTTGTTATGGCCATTTATTAGTATTAATATAAACATATTTGTATAAGAAATAAAAGGTAAATACAAACTATTTTGTATAATGTTTGGAGTCAAATTTGCTATCGAAAGAAATAAATTTAAAAATTTTACCATAGCCACTA
>JANSTS010006215.1:0-16686 GCA_026546915.1 Sylvicola fuscatus | reverse complement strand
TGAAATGAGGGCTCATATTATCCTCGTTAAGATCGTAAGGGAAGCAATTCTTGAGAGATTATATTTTCCCTTTTTGTACAAACTAGAACAATAATCTTTCCTGAACTGCATCTGCACACAAGAGAACCGTCTTTGGCACGAAGGCATCGAAGGGTAGCGCGTGAAGTGCGTCGCGACGCGGCACGGCATACATGACTACACTGAAGCTCATTAAAAATGCAAAAATGTAAGACATCCTACAATTTGCCACTTTTGGTATCCCAACCATCCATGGGGCTGTGGTCTCTTAAAGTATCCTCTTAGCCCCATTTAACTGAATATTGTTGTTGTTGGTTCTTGCCGTACTCTTGACGCTGACGATTTTTCTGGCATCGTCTTTATAGTTTTTTTGTTTCTTCTTATTATTAATCATCAAATATCAATGAACTTTATTTTCTTTTGGTCATTTGACGGAATAAATTTAAATAACTGAAAACTTCAAAAAAGTTTTTAAGTTTAGGTAATTTACTCCTTGAGCAAATAAAATTTAATTGTAGTAATAACAAAAATAAATATTTGCATTTTTACACAAAAAAAAATGTTTTGACCTTGATTACTACGACTTTACAAGTAAGGTCAAACGAAAAAATTATTCAAGACCATTTCTGCTCTATTCCAATCACCATCATCTATTTTGTGAATAAATTTATGTACTTTAATTACTAGTTGTTTATGAACATGCAAAGCATATACTGCTAGATGTACTACACTTTTACTCATATGGTATACATAGGTGTACCCTACATACGCCATAACGAGTAACTGTGGAAACTGGAAAGAGAGGTGGCAGAAACAACCAGAAGTTCATTCTCTCTCTCTAAAAAAAAGTGCTTAATTGCTGAATGTTGTGTCATGTGTGAGATATGTGACAAGTTGGATATGGCAACGAAAAAATAATATGTTACCGCAGCGAGAAAGACATGTGACACATATGTGTGTTTATGTGTCACAATGAGGATTTCCGCAGATACAAAATCGTTTTATACATTTTTAACTGTTAAATAGGAATTGCATAGCAAAAGAAACTGAGATTTGTTTTATTAAAAGTCTGCTGAAAACATTTCCAAATTTATGTGAAACAATAAAAGCAGAATCGAAATGTAAAACGGTTTTAAATGGAACAGTTTGATAAAAACGGCAGGGAAAGCTCCCTCAATTTTTAAATTCCTATTGTCGTTTCGTTAAGCTAAAATATTTTAATTATTTAGTCAAACTAAATTAAAAGTTAGTACGTATCTATTACTGCAATTTAGTGTCATTTTCACTTTCAAAATCCTGATTTTATTCTGAGATTGACATGTCCAATATCAAGGAGCTTTCAATGTATTTTTTGGTCTCACCAAAAACTACAAAGTTGAGTAAGTGTGTAGGATTCTTAACTACCATGATGAATGCTATTGATCTACTACATATATAAATTATTTATTTAAAAAATGAGAGCTCTCAGATCTTTTGACGTAAATACTTAAATTAGGCCACACAATGCAAGCCATTGAATATCACAAACGATAAAACGGAATGGACAGCGGACAATGAGTCATAAATAAAGTATCTCAGCGTAAAGGAAGAAGGAAACAGGAGATTATATAAGATGACAAAGTGAAAGCAAAGAAGAAATTGGGCCAGAGGGCAACAAAAAATCCATTCATTTTTTCTGATCGCCAATGCTTATGTAATATTTTATCATCGGCCATCGGCTCACCTCACATAGCTAACAATATTTGACTATTCTGGCCTATATACACAACTATTTGTGTCGTTTACGCCACCACAGCTCCGAACTGCAGCATTATGTATTGTAAAGTGTCTGTATGCTACGATGAATTGTAAAAATTCATGCGCGCCAGTGGCATCAGCGAGCTGTGAAACGCGCGGCTACCGAAAGTCTAGGAGTCAGGTCGCAGGATAATGTATACGAGGACACGACTGAGGCTGTTCTCTCTCACACAAGTTTTAGGTAAATGAATGTTATGTACTTCAAAGCCGTCAAAGCTGTGTGAGGCGCGAGTACATCGATAAGAATTATGGCAGTGACGCGATGAATAATTAACAGTGAATTGGTGAAATGGGAGCTTTTGTTAGGAATCATAAAACAAACGTGATTAGGACCGATTAAAACACGCGGAGCTTAAAATTTTTATTGTTGTCTGACCTTTAAGTCTATAATTAAATATTAGTGTGAAAAACCGGTTTGTCCACTTGATAGAACCAGTTTCTGTACAATACCGTTGTAATTTACCGTCAATCAATACCGAATCCTTGTCGCATTCAATTACTGCACAAAGAAATTTTTGACATTTTATGGTTTTAATTAAATGTTTGAACTAGAGGGACTCGACTTTCTAAATATTTAATCAGGCGAGTATATAGGAAAGTTGAAGTCGTGGCGTAAATAATTCGTCACAGGATAATCAGGACATGCTTAAAAATGTATTACTTAAAAGTGGAACTGATTGTTTTATCTGTATTCTAGCGACCACACTCCAACTGCCTTATACGCCAAATCCACGCAAAAGTACACACGGAGAGATGGAATTTATTGGCCCCACAGAAGTTTGAAGTGAAATTTGCAAGACGGTATAATTTCGTTTGAGTTAGGTATAAAGACGAACTTTTTAATTATTTCGTCTCGTTTGTGCAGGCACCACAGCGAATATGGAAATAACGGTGGAATGAGTTTGCGGATGACATAATTCACTGAACTTGAACGCTGATTACAGCTGGGCATATAAATTAATTACACGACCCTTGCTTGTACCGTTATTGAGTTCATTACAGGATTTACTTGAAATTCAATAAGGCTTTCTTTTACTTAAGAAGTATTATCAACAACAACAAAAATTAATTAAAGCAAATCAATCAATAAGTCGACGACGGGAACACTTATTGATTGATTTGTTTTATTTTAGAATTTTTAATGTTTCATGAAAATGCATAATTTTTACATAAATAGTTTTTAATTACTGTACAATATTTAAATACAGAAGAAAAAAATCGTATGAAAATGGGACAGAGAACAAAAAGAGACAACTGTAAATTCAGTCTTGCTCACGCTTCACACGAAATTTGTCACACAACGACCTTACTCAATTTCAACCACCCTCAAGGAATATGTTAAAGAAATCTCAAAGTGTAATGGTCAGATTTTTGTTTTCAAATAACAAAAGGACCTCTTCAACAATGGGGGAAACTTTAAAACAATGTTTTCCTTTACTCAGCAACCACAAAAATGTCAAAACTAATTATAATTAATTAAAAATCGGCTCCCGAACAATTAATCAGGCCCAAAACTAAAAAACATAAATGTAACAGTAAAGTATGTTGTAACGGTAATAAAGTAAAATGTAACGGTAAAAAAAAGTAAATTGTAACGGTAAAAAATGGGAAACTAATTCATTAAATTCAATGTAACGGTAAGATATTGGAAACTAATTCGTTTCAGCGAAATCCATTCGTGTTAATCCGAACATGCAAGGGCAAATGAGTGCGCATTACCCTTCACACAATTCTACAGTAACGGTAATAATTAATTTTTTGTTCTCTTCTTTATTTTTTTTGTATTTTCCACGACCACTTTACTGCGATTTTCACATGGCGAAACATTGTTCGTCGGTTTCTTTATATCCTTTTCGGCGTGATATTATGTACATGAAAAATTCAGTGGTCGACTGACGTCATTTTATATGCGTTAAAATGTATGCGGGTAGTCCACTGTTCACTTTTTACAGTTCACAACATAACTTTTTTTTTTACAGAATGCATAAACTCTGCTCTTTCGTTTTTCCCTCACACATTTAGGGGTTTTTCTTCTTTTTCTTTTTTTTTATTCACATTTCCCTTTGCATTTTCGCATTCACATTATTTATAATTGCCCTTGAGCTGAATTGTAAACACCGCACAATTTACGACACACACACACATTCGTTATGCTGCGTTTTTTAAACTCATTTACGTGTCATTGCATTTTCTAAATGCACAACTAAAACTATTTACGTTCCACGCGCAATTCCACACTTGAAATTTCTTTTTGTTGACCTTATTTAACACGCACCAATTGACACATTTCGATGGATATTTTACCTTCAGCAACAAAAAATATCCTTTAAGGTGCCAGTGAAATGTAAGAGGAATTTTTGCGCGAGATTCAATGTAACAGAAGTGACAGACTTTTCCATACTACCTTGTTGGTGATTTTCGCTGGGACCTGGGAATAAAGTTCGCTCTGTTGGTTCTGGATTTTTACGATGGTGAAATTCAAGCTTTCGCCTCGTTTGTATAAAATACATATTCGAGTGTTTGTTTTGTGCAGAGCTAGAGAGAGAGAAAATGAGAGAAACACTTCCCCTACATTTATGTATACAATTTTTTATGCGGAAAACATAAAAGCTCTGGCGACCGCATTGGCATGGCAATTGGCATCTATATATTCTATGCGCTGGATGGATGCTATTCAGTGTGACAGGGAGAGAGGAAATATATTGCGCAGACGACATGATTTTTCGCAATACATTGTCATATCGAAATTCGAAACGTGTGATAAGATAAAAATCACCGAGGAGAGAGAGAATTAACAGGAGAGTGGAATTCGGTTAGGTTTTTATGAACGAAATGTGTATTCTAATATAAATTTACCATACAAATAAAATGTGCCATAACCTAGAAATGTGGCAAACAGGCGCCTGGCCCAATTGGAATTAATTTTAAATTAATTTTGTGTTTTAAATATTTAATTAATATTTTAAAAAGATACCAGAAAAGGTGACTTCACCCCTTCATTACCTTTCCTAAGCAGAAATCAAATATATATATAAATTGTTAAGGATACGAGCTTTTAATGAAAGCTTTTGGTGAGAACTTTACTCTTACATCTCTCCCTTCCCAAATATATATTTGGGCCTGCACTTTATATAAATTCATCATCTCCTGCACATAACTGAGCTTTTAGCTAAAATATAATATATCCTTTACATTATATGCTTGTGCTTTATGTACTAAATATAGGACCAGAAAGCCAATCGGTAGCGAATTCATAAATAATTATTACACAATAAATTTAAAATACTAGTCAAGAGGAGAATTGATGTTCCACTTTTTTTTTGCCGTCTGCAATCTGTGCATCTCAATACTGAACCAGCGCATTTACCCGCATGGCGTTCGCGCTCATGTGTTCATGCGTCGCGTCTGCATTCGCGAGCTCTGCGAGCGACACAAATGTAACGGCTTTATCTACTCAAGCGTTTTATTGATTACAATTCGATTTCGCCGTTTATTAATTATTCAAAAACTTGTTTATTTTAAATTCACAAAGCTCTTCTGAGCTTTCTTGTTCGGTTGTTTAAATTGTTGATGGTAATTAATACAATCTTCTGGTCTCATTGAGCCGTCATCCCTTCGCATATTTGCGTATGCACGTGAATGTGTGTTTTGTGGCGTATATTCGGATTTATGTACATTTACTGGAGTGCGTTATCATAAAATATGTAGAGCATATGCGAGTATAGTCGTGAATGTCACGCTATTAAATATTTTATTACGTAATTTCAAGTTGTAATTTTAACGCTTTTAATATGCTAACGGATTCATCTTCTCTTTTTTTATTCATATAAATTGAGCTTTAAATGTAAATTGAGTTGATAATTTTTTCAAAAAAAAAAAAATTAATTGACTTAATTGATTGTTATGTTGTTAAAAACACTCGACTTTTACGTCAAATCGTTACCGACTTTTGACTTTAAATTACTCGTATATCTTGGAATAAAAACTATATTTAAATGCAGAAAATTCGTGTAATTCAAAAAATTCAATTGTAAAATTGTAATTGGTAATGTCACTTTAAACAACTTTGAGCTGAGCAATTCCAAACTTTATCCGTTGAGTAATGGTGGATGAGAGTTGTGAGCAAAAATAAGTAAAAGATTAAAAATAGTACGTTTAAAGTTTAAACAATATTTTATTTTGATAAAATAAATTAAAATTTAAAGTTTGGCGATGAAATTATAAGAAAACTAAAGGAATCTTTTAAAACAAATTGTCAAAAGTAAAATATATTTAGTTCACCAAAAAAAATCGCCTAATTTTGAAAATTGCAAGCTCTCAATGCAGAGAAAATGTCATTTTTCTTTCCTAAAAACAAAATTTACCGGTTAAAAGTCGTCTATCGCAAACAGCTAAATAAGATTAAAATCTACTGGGTAGTCACGAAAAATTAATTAAAAGATTCACAAGTCATAAATAACAAATCAAGAATTAAGATACATTAAAAAGTCAACAAAGTCTCAAATCAAATTTCGCGCCTTAAAGTCAAAAAAGCGACACCTACCCATGACTAGAACAGTCTTGCGTCAGATATATATATTATGCAAATAATTTTTTTACTCGTTTTAGCAACAAAGTAACGGGAAATTGAAACATTTTAAGTGAGTGTGCTGTGAGAACCACGTTGCGAGTCTAATGCGCAGAATTCGTTTTCTTAATTACTACACCGAAAGTAAGAAACGCCAGTATTTGCGAGATGCAGCAACAAATGCCGACTCAAGATAACCTATTAAAGGTTCTGCAAAAAATTTACGAACAGCCAATTCTCTATAAAAAAAGTGCCAACAAAGTTACTAAGAGCATAAAAAAACGCCGCCAGATGGAATGGGAGCGAATTTACGGCTGGGCACAAAATAACTGTGTGATTGACCTTCCGGGATGGCCAAATTTGAGACAACTATGGCTTGATGTTAGTGCAACTACAATTGTAAGACCCAATTTGTTTTGACTTGATGTTTCCTTATATTTAATCAATTTCCCACATTAATTACAGCGAAAATTGGGAAAAGCCAATCGAACGAAAACCCTTTGTAACTTGGCAAAGGATGATTTGCTGATAACAAAGATATTGCGCGACCATACTGTTATTAAGAGGTTTATGTCGTCTTACAGGTTGGCACACTTAAATGCGGTCGTTCGGGCCAATCGTGGTCGTTTCTTCTCATTAGATACCAACAAAATAAATACAGATTTTGGATTAGGCTTCTCTAATTGCAATGAAGCCAGAACAACCTCAATTCCTGTCAACGAAGGCCGTCTTAAATTAGTAGCTGATAACGGTACAGAGCAGGTGGAAGGTGGATTTTCGAGGAACAATCCCTTCCATACTGAGCAAACTTTGTGTAGAAAAAGGAAATTGAACGAACAGGAATCCCGTGAATCGAAAGGTAATTGAATCCCATCTCTGTTCTATACTCAATTAATTGTTTTCTTTAGTTCCGAAAATTTCATGCACCGACTCTTCGGATGGTAATGACGTGGCAAGACAAATGCCCAGCTGCCAAAACAAAATAAGCAATAATGCTGAATCTTTTCATGTGGCTAAAACCCTTCCAATTGAAGAGGATTCAGCAAGATTCAATAATAATCCATTCTACGATGGTACAACATCAAACAGTGATGGTATTGCTTCCGCTCAAGATGCACAAGAGAATAACTTGAATGAAAATGCAGACACTAATAATATTGAGGCAATCGTCGAGGAGCTGTCAAACGAAAATTCTTCTGTGTTTGACCATCTACGCCAGGAAGACATTCTACTAACCGCATCACCAAACTGGAATATTCAAGACGGGGAAATGTTTGAGATATGCCAACTTAATAAGCAAAAACTACATCTTGAGATTGAGCTTCTCCAAACTAACCTAACAAAATCGAAAATTGAACTTCAAACCTTGATGAACCGCAGCTGCGTCAATGATTACATCAAACTTGAAAGCGAATAAAAATTTAACCTCATCTTTTTAACTACAATATTAATAACTTTTTCAAAGTAAATACATTTTCTCATTTTATGTTAATTTAAAGTCGATTTTTATAACAATAAATGAACTAACGGTGGCATCTCTTAAACAATAGTTTTAAATAAGAAAAAAAAAAGAAGTTTGAATCATCAAATAATTTTTTTAAATTGTTTTGACCTTGATATGACAGTCAAGTGACGTTGAAAAATTATGCGCGGCTCTGTTGGCTCCAAAAGTTACGTGTTTAACATAATTATCCTTTAAATTGCAAGAAATCCATAGTTTTGATTTTTGAACAATTTAAAGTTATACTTTTTATTGATGAATCATCTATCAAAAAGTAGAAAAAAATTGAGAAACCTTGTAAACAAATTCATAAAACGAGTACCTTATTAATTTTTTTTTCAATTTATTATTTAATATCCTCATGAGGTTTCTCTATTTTTCTATTTTTTGACAGATGATTCTTATGCGATTTTTTTTTTTGACAGATGCTTTTTGTTCTATTTTAATCATGTTTTACAGTTATTGAGTTTACTAAAATTTATAATTACAATATATTTTAATTTAATTTAGCGAACACACCTAAAAAAAGTTAAAATTCGTTGATAATAAAAACTTTTCGGTGAAAAATCGGCACCACTGAGAATATAGATTATATATATAACACAGAAACGTCAAAAATTTATATTCACAAATATTAGTAATATATATACAATAACAGACTAAAATTTAGAAAGATATATATGCATATTGGTTAACCTCTTAATTAGTTTAAATTTGAACTGCAGAAAAGTGCACTGAAATCTAAAGTATTCAATCCAGACTCCATAGTGATTCATAAGTCTCAACTCTGAAGCCACTAAATGGTTCTCTCAAAGTATTTTTCATTTTCCCATTCTTAATAGACTGACTGATTAATCAACATAAACCCACAAATGGGTGAGTAAACTATTAAACAGTAAATTGTTTAGTTGCTAAATTTGTTTTTAACAACATTTCAGAACCTCCCAAAAATACGGGAGCCATTCCAAAGCAAAAATTGGACGCTAAGAAAAAGAGACCAAAAACTGAGAATGTACAGATTGTCAACAATGCGGAGAACGTGGACAAGCTTTTGTTCAAAACGAAAGAATCTAAATCCGGCGAGATCCGAAATGTCTACAGCACAAACGACACAACAACATTGCTGGAGCCGATTCCAGCTCCTGTGGTGGAGGACAACTATGTCGAGGTGCTGAAAGCCGTCGTCGAAGTGGACAACATGTGCGACTACTCCAAATGCAAGACGAAAGTCAAACTGGTGGGACAAACCTGCGATTTCTGTAAGAAACGCTTCTGCTTTAAGCACAACTTGCCAGAGGTGCACGGCTGTGGTGAGGCCATCAAAACGGAGGAACGTCATAAGTTCATGCATCCCAGCGTGGAGAAGGTGTTGCGCAAGGGACAGGATCACAATAAGGCACAAACACGGCTAGCGGAGAAACTGAACCAGATGGAATTGGCTCGAAAGCCAAAGGCAAAGGCTTCGACGAAAAAGAAGAAGTAGTTTTACGAGAACTTCCAATTCGAATAATTGTACGAAAAATCATGGATTTTATGTTTTGTTTTATTTTGATTAATACAAAGGGAAAATGAAAAAATTGATTTTTTTTTTTAATTTAAAAGAAAACATCTTAAGTCTCATAATTCGGATTTTTTCGTAAGATGACAAATCCTTCAAGAACTGGCGACAAGGTAATGTACTCCTCTGTAGCGAGTTCTGCGCGTTCTCCCATCGCCAACAGAACTGGTGTGGTGTGTGTCTGGAAGCCAGTGATGGTCTTGGGCTTGCCTGCCTGACCAACCACATCAACAGCCATACCCACACGAACTGGCACAGCCAACTGATTGAGATCCTCATCAAAGGTAACCAGCATTCGGGGTTGCATGGCAGTCGCCAAAGTATAGAGGAGATAATGTGAGCGTCCAAGAATAACTAAAAAAAAAAAAAAAAATTAATTAAAAAATTGATATTGAATTCCATCAAATATTTCTTACTGGTTTTAACGTCCAAAAATGAGACCAAAGTAGCCAAAATTCCAGCAACAGCAACAGGACTCATCAATTGGCGATCACTGTGGTATGGACTTAAGGTGAAAGTTCCCTTGCCCAAATGTGTGAGGCCCTGCGCAATTCGCACCATAAACAAGTTGTTGGGATCCTTGGCATGATACTGAGCCAATTGTCGCAACATAGACGCCAATCGGGCGTTGTTTGTGCCGGCGCCAACCAATCCCATGGCGAAAATTGAGTTATGCGCCACTTCGGCGTCACTATCGTGAGAAAACTTGCTCAGTGTGTCCAGAATATTAAGTTTAGGGTTGGAAATTGAAATGAGGCCAAGTGCCAATGGAACGGCGCGTCTAATGACCGGTTCACAGTAGCGCAACAGATTCCCAAAGGAGCGATACGCCATCTCAGCGCCAATATCTTCGCCCATGGATATCAAAGCGATGCCCAGCACAGCGACGGCCTGCATGGACGACAAGTCCTTTTCTTTTTCATCTTTCTCCTTCTCCTTGTCCTTTTCCTTCTCTTTGGCGTCGGCCTTCTTTGAGTCTGAGTCGGTAGTTTCGAAATGCTCAGAGCAAATGTGCAAAAGCTGTTGAATCTTCAGAACATTGCCAGTACCGGCGTACGCACAAATATCAACCATTGTTGTTGCCATCGAACGGAACGGATCAGCGACAACACCCAAAGTGGCGATGACAGCCTCGGCGGCATCTTGACGCGCCAACAACACCAATCCCAAGCCCAATGGCAGGAATCGGCAGTACGTATCTTTAAGCTCGAGCTCAGTGCGGTCCATAATTCCCTGCAGTAACGCTTGTATCACCTGGGAATTGCACGAGCCCACGGCGATCATTCCCAAGGCCAGAGCTGTAATTCCAAATACTTCGCAAGTGGCTCCTGTGCGATGTTCACTGTCAAAGACCGATGACAGCAGCTCAATGACAACAGTTCGATTAGATCCGGCATAAGCCAAACCCAAGCCAAGAATGGCACCAATTCTCATTGTGTTGTTTGAATGATGGACATAGTCTGAGAGCAGCGCCAACGCTGGATCAACTTCATTCCTAACGCCACAATTGACAATGCCACACGCCAGCAGGGCACCGGATTTGATGTGATCTTCAGTGGAGTACAAGTACTTGTCGATTGGAGTTAAACCGCCATCAACATCCCACAACAGCACCAAACCCAAAGATGCTGTGGCACTCAACATGCCGTGCTCCTTGTTTTTGTAGAGCCACTTATTACCATCCTCCATCAGAAGTTTGTCTTGACCGAATCCTGCGTTGACAAAGCCATTCACAAAACTGGCAGCTAAATTTTGACGCGCCGAATCTACTTGGGATGAGCCGAAAGGAGCTCGAGAGTTCTCTAAATGCGATTTGTAAACATCTTCTGGGGTTTTGGGCTCCATAATGTCCAATTCTCTCGCCAATGACAAGAAATTGTTGTTTAAATGATTGTTGGACATGATCTCAATTAGCTCGTCATCTTCGCTCGAGTTATTGCGCAGTTCCAAGCAGATTTGTTGGCGTCCCAGCATATAAGCCAATTGCTTTTGAATGGTTCTGGATGGACAAAGAAAAACAAAAAATTAATAAAACCCATGATGACCTAAATATGGGTGAACATACAAATCTTTGCAGCCGTGGAAAACTTCTTCAATGAGACTCATGTCATTGAGCATTAACGCCAATCGCATGGCATTGGCATGCTTTTCAAACTTGCGAGACAAAGTCACAGCTGCCTTCAATAGGTTGGTATTCTCCGGCTCTGGCACATAAGCCACACATCCCTGCAGATACAAACAAACGCGCTCATAGTTGCTCTCATCGACGTACTGCTCCAAGAAGTCCAACCGCTCAATCTCCATCAGTAAATCACAGGCTTCAGCCTCGGCGTTGTGCGCCAAGTTGTACGGAACAATTTGATGCACCAAATTGATCAGTCTTGTCTTGAAATTACTGGACGTCTCATTCCAGTGGACAGCAATCTCCCCGGACAGATGTCGCACATATTCATGGCCCCACTCACCAATCTGATCCTTGGGATCGCACAAAAAGCGATAGACCAGACATTCTTTGCCCGTGCCCATTGTCATGGCGAGCACTGACAGGATGTCGGCGCACAGCTGACGCGTCTTGTTTTCAGTCAACTTCTTGTAGATCTCCTTCATAGCTGGATAATGGATTCGCATGAATTTCAACGGCTTCGGCACCGATGTCATTGACGTGGTCGACGCTCGGATCAAGCTACGCAGCGATTCTAAAGCTGGCACATACAGATCGACGTTCGACTCCTGCATTCGCTCCACCAACATTTGCAATTCATCTTGAAGTTGTTTGTCCTCATCAGACTGAAAACAATAATAAAAATTAAAATTGTTAGGAAATCTGCAAATTGGAATGACTGTCAATTGTCAAACAATGATTGCACATATTTTACCAGATCGGTTTTTTCTTCCTCAGCTTCTTTGGGATTTGCCTCCACTTTCACTTCAACGGGTTTTTGGTCGTCGGGAAGCATTTTAGTGAACTTTTTCTGATTTTTCAAAACTGTTTTATTACAATATTATTCGATTAAATTGGAATTATATTTGAACGGACAGTCGTCTCCCTTTGTAATTGGTTTTGAGGTTAGGAAATTGTGTTTGTAATCACGGTGTTGCCACTGTCGAATATATATATATATATATAGATCAAACCGGTATCTTTTCTGTTTGCTATAAATTATATTTGTACCGCTGAAAGTTGAAACGGTTCAATTTTTAAAGGGAAGAAAATTTGCGCTAAATTGTTTAATGACAATTAAAACTAATTTGTTGACATTTGGTAATTATTTTTTATAAACAAAAACAATTTTGTGTTGTAAATTTTCTTAAAATTAAATAACAATAAATTGACAAACAAAGTTTAAACTAATAAATAATCTTAAACAGAACCGAAAAGATAACTATCAAGGAATTAACTTTAAAACTCGGACCTATCCGCCAAACAGTATTCTTCCCGGTTGAAAAAGGGTCGAAACACGAAGGATTTAAGTGCTTTACCGGACCCATGCACATGGAATAACTTGCCACGTAAGCAATGTAACTTTGCTCAAAAGATCCTCTTATCAAACTGGACCCAGGACCAGTAGCATAAACCGGAACATCCTCACCGCCGTGCGTCTCATCTTTCAAATACATCGATGACAAATGGCGATAGTACGGTGAAGCCCGCTCCTCCGCTGTAATCTGATCGTCCCGTCGCCAAACTCCATCCCTAGAGTTCTCCTTTGTGTAGACAGACGCATTCAATCGATGAGCCAGAAATCCTGGACCATTTGCGTACGTTAAAGTCTCGTACGACTCAACATTGGTACTATTTCCCAATCCCAGAATGTCATTGCCCCTCTCTGGATATCCGTTCATCGTAAATGCGTGCGAATGATCAGCCGTCACAATAATTAGTGTCTCATCAAGATTGCTCATCCTCAGAGCCACCTCAACCGCCTTGTCCATTTCCACCACCTCGTTCAATGCCAATCGTGCATGATTCTGATGGTGACCGTGATCAATTCGGCCACCCTCAACCATCAAAACATAGCCAGTCGACTCTTTTCTGTCCAAAAACTCGATAGCCTTTTCTGTCATTTCGGCAAGTGAAGGTTCTCCTTTTGGAGACTTGTCACGCACGTAGTCAAAAGTCATGTGATTGTGGTTGAAAAGTCCGAGCAACTGATCGAATTCGTCAGCTTTTGTCGCCATTAATTCTTCTTTATTGTAGACAACCTTCCTGCTTCCATTTATTCCTTGATCTAACCACTCCTCAATAAGATTGCGACCATCTGATCGAGAACAAACCTTTTCCATAGAGCCCAGAAAATTCGGATCCACTGGTGGCATTGGTTCACTCGTCCCTAAACATTCCTTGCCACCACCCATAATCACATTTATGAATTTACCAGGCCCATCTTCGACCAGCTGCCTCGCTATATCCTTCACTTTACCGCGATGCTGTTCCGGAATTTCCGTGTCACATTCCCAATCGCGATTCTCGACGCTGGCGTACAAGGCAGCCGGAGTGGCATGGGTTATGCGCGTCGTTGTCACGATACCTGTTCGTTTACCAATGCTGATCGCCCAATCCATTATCGTTGTGACGTCACTTTTGGTCTCGTCCATTCCCAGCCAACGGTATTTAGTTTTGACGCCACTAAATATGGCCGTGGCGGTGCCGGCCGAATCAGGTACTTGCCGGTCTACATTGTAGGTCTGAAACATAATTTACTAGCAATTACTATTTTGTTGTTGTGCATTTATGTTGTAAACTACCTTCGCCATTCCAGTGTAGGGGAAGAATTCAAAGTTGAGACTTTCTTCCTCGCCAGATTGTCCTTTGAGTTGCCCTTTGTAGATACGGCCAGCCGTGACTGATGCCATTCCCATTCCATCACCCACAAAAATGATTATGTTTTTGGCAGAGTTTTGTACGTTGCTGTAGGTTTTACTTTGCTCGGCGAGTATTCGTCTCAAACGAACTTCACCGTTTTGCCGCCAAAAAAGAGTGTCTAAAATGTTTTTGTTTTTAGAATAAGTTCAAATATGTAATCAAAAAAACTGCCAAAGTAAATAAAATCAGTAACAGTAAATTTTTTCAATTGAAATAACCTCATTTTCGCCAAATTTACACAAGGCAATTTGGCCATCCAAATTAATTAGTAATTAGTATTAATAGGTCTACAAATTATGGCCATTTTAGTCGAAACAGTTCGAGCGTTACGCTTCCAAAAATAAAATAAGCAGAAAATTTCAATTAAAACACGCGACAGGAAGGGCCGTCAGAACAACTTCGAGTAATAATAAAGAATAAATTATAAGTAAACCGGTTTACTAAAACATTTTCTTCTGAGAAAACGCTTTTTTTGACCTTGTAGGATTTTTTTTTTATGACTTGTCCGGAAAAGTTGTTGGACGTTTTAAGATCTTTATTATTGTAGAAGAAAAAATTGACGAAAAGTGAACTGAACAAAACTTTATTTAAAAAATAAAAAAAACGTTTTTTTTATACTTAAAATCATTTTTGTACTAGGAATTTTTGTTTGACCTTGAAGCGATCAGCAAAGTTGTTAATCCCAATACGACCTAAAATAATAGTCGAAAAGTAAACCATTCAAAAAGTAGACAAACAAAACCACTTTGACCTTAACAAATTGATTTAGTTGAGCTTGAAATATTTTATTAAAATGTATGCATTGATGATTAAATGTTTTCTTACATAAGTAAATCATAATTCAATCCAAAGTTCGTGGTTTTCGAGGTATAATCATGAAAAATTAAAATTAAAACGTCAAAATATGACCGACAAACGTAAATGCCAAAAAACCCAAAATTTCTACCCAATAGTTGTTTTTTTTTTTTTTTTGGAAAACTGTTCCTTTTTTTTAGTCCAAAGATCTGCCTAGGTAATCTTTTAATTAGAATTTAATTTAAAACAAATTTGTTAAGAAATTAAAAAAAAAATTGGGTAAAATTTGGTAAAGCCGTTAAGGATTTGTGGCAGTTTTTTAATCTCAACAATTTTTTTTTTAATCAGGAGATGTTAAAACAGAAACTTTCATCTTTCAATATTTTTTTTTTTCAAAAAAGTCGGTACAAATCGTTGCAAAAAAACAGAAGTTAGTTGCGTTTATAAACGAAAAACATCTCGTAATTACCGATCATAAACATAAACATATGCACAAATGATGGAGATTAGTAATTACCTTCAATCCGTCGAGATGAGACTGCAGCCGAAGCGTGCAGTTTTGCGTGCAGGCCAATTACCAGGGCATACACCAAGACGGCGGCAAAATTCACTAAACACATTTCGAAGAAACAAAACTGAAAACACTTAATTTTCAAGACGTCGAGGAGTTCACAATTGCCACCAGCACCAACTACCGACTTACTGACTGAAGTTGTACTGATTAGTGATTGGGAGCAGAAGCAGCGACAGTCTGAGACCTGCAAAGCCTACGATCGCACTGATCAATTGCCAACAGTGTACACACAGAACAGTGCACCGTACACGCGCATGAATTACACTACACATTGACGGCGCACGCCACTTAAGACTCTTAATTTGTCGCACCGAAAATTGTCTTAGCACGTCAGTAGTCAGTTCTTAGTGATATTGTCTAACGAACAACGATTCGGCGATCGGCGCACGAGACCCGAGAGTGCAAGACAAATCTATAAGAAAATAACAATTAACACAATCGACAATTAAATTTAATGGCGGCAGGAAATTTTAATCTGGATGATTGCGCGTTTTGCGGTGTGTCGCCTGTTCTCCGCGCACGTTTGTTCGACACATTTTTGCGAGGATCAACTGCAAATTGACTTATTCTTGATAACTATAAAGCAATCGCCGGAGTAAAACGTGTTAAGTATGTACTTAATGACAGACAATAGCGTGCGCTGAAGAGGCACTTTAATTGACATAAAGTGCGCACGTGATTGTGTCAGGTGAGGATTTTCTAAAAGTTCGTAACAGCCATTCAAGGACATGACAGTAATGATTCGTAACAAATCGCGATTTGCATGCAGCAACTTTAGGCTTTTATTATATTACGTAAATCGTAATTTCTTTGATGTTTTAAACATGGTCAAAAACGCCCTTTTTTCAATAAAAAAACACGCGGCAGGGAGGCTCGCCTTTATAGTTTACATCATGTATTACAGAACCCTGTTAAACAGTTTTCTTTTTGACAATATTTCGTCTTTTAAACTATTTTAGAGTAATAAGCGAATTACTAAACATTTTAAGGACGAAAGCTCTTTTTTGGATCG
>JANSTS010006214.1:2008-21652 GCA_026546915.1 Sylvicola fuscatus | reverse complement strand
TCCTCATCAGGTCACCGCTGATTGGTAAATTAGTGATTAGCCGGCTGTCGCGACTTTCGCGACTCGCGAGTGAGGTGGCTGCACAAATGTTTTGTGTCAGCAGTATTAAATCGGAAATCGTGTGATTAGGACTTTTTCATAGATTTAAATTGATCTTCTTATCTTATTAACATAATTATGCATTTATTGTTTTATTAATATGTGTATATGAGTGAAAATCAGTTTTAAATATGCTAAGTGCACCACAAAACCACAAAAAAGTTGCCCCATTATGAAATTAAAAATATGATTTTATTCCTTTTAATTGATTAAAAAATAATAATTTCCAGTGTATTAAAATTGAAAAGTGTGTTGTTTTAGCCTTTTAAGTAAATCCATATCGTAAGTGGAAAAAACAAAAAGATGAATAAAAAAGGAATTGAAATATTCCTACGATTTTTGTGAAAAGTGTAAATTTCCAAGGAACTGCGAGGAATTAAAGTGAAGATGGGATTACCTTGGATCAGCTTCGCCTTCACAAAGGTCATTGATACTTTCTTTGCATAATTTAAGATTTAAAAGTTCTTTTTTGGTATGTAGAGGTAATAAATCAAAATCTTAACGGTGAATCGGCCACATTTGCGTATTGTGGCTAAAAACATTTGGTGAAAATTGCCATCTAAAAGCCTGACAAAAATTGAAGTTTACAGTTATTTAATGAGTTTCCTTTTTGGTGCCAATTCTGCTCATCGGTTGTTTATCTCTTGCTCTGTCTCCACTTTCAGTGTCGCTATGCTGTCTTCTCTCTCTGCTCTTTGCACTCTATTCGTGCTCGTTTCATTCTCCTTCCTGGTACTGTTATTCCCATATTGAAATTTTAATATTTTTTTCTGTCCTTATTGTCAGTAAACTCTTAAGATTATGTTCTTCGAAAACAAGTAAACTTTGGCTTCCTAGAAATCACAAAAAAAAAACATTTCGTTTTCTCAGACACAAGTTTAAATAATTTATACAACATTTTATTTATTTATCATTAATAAAATTGTATTTCTTATATTTAAATAAAGTTTTATTACATTTTGTTTGTTTTTTTAAAAGACTAGACATTTTTTAAGGAAAAAACTTTTTTTTTTGTTTTTATTAATTATTTTCTATTCACTTATATACTCGTAATGGTTAGAAAATGTACAGTTTTAATTTAAATTATTTAATTCATTTGATAATGAAGAGGTTGAACAAAATGTGCGAAAGTGCACTAAATGGGGGGAGGGGTGAGAATGCAGTTCAGATCTTCACTGTCAAGATAACTTCTTTATCAACATTTTTTTTTTAATACTTAATGAATATTTTGTCAAGAAAAACATTTTACTGTTATTTTGATTTTCTAATTTATTACGACCCACCAAACTGGAAATAAATCGCTCAAATGATTGCAAATGTTTGTGACCCTGAGTCTAAAATAAAATTTGTTGTATTGTGGAATGTGGGTCCCAAAAATGCTTGACCGATTTACATTCAATTTCAAATAATTTCAAATAATGATGGCAATCATAATAAATTCACAAAAAGTTTTCCTGCCATTTATTTATTTTTATCGAAATTTAAAAAAAAAATCGTAACAAAAACATGTAAAACCAAAAAAAAAAGTGAATTTCACAGATTATCCAAAGTTGTAAAAAACGAATTGTGATAATACTGATGACCTTGAATTCCCCACGCTGCAATCGCATTCAAGAAGTCAGAACGGTGCCCCAGAACATTTCTTTTATGTTGACTTTGTGCATAATTAAATTTATGTTGTTTTTTTTTGTTTTGTGTTTTTTACAAGAAAATTTGCTACAAGAAAATATATAGAGTTGTACATTAGTTTTACCAGTTGTTGAGAGAGATAGAGAAAGAGAGAGTGAGTGAGTGGAAAAAAAAACCGAAAAGACATGCGCAGTGCCGTTTGTATTGCTTTTAGTTTTGTTCATTTAAGAAATGTTTATTGTTAATTAATTAAATTCTTTGATTTCTTGGTTTTATTGGATTGTCACTTGGTGCTGTGATTAGTCATTTCATAAATGAGCATGCTTGTACACAGATTACAGGTAGGTGGAAACGAACAAACGATTTAAACTATAAGTAACTAATTAAAGAAAATATTGCTTTCATTGTTTTCCAAGTCATTGTTCGATTACTACCCTTATTTATAAATAATTCGTTACGATTCTACACGTGTGGCACACGTGTTGCGCATGCCGCATCGACCATATATCGTTAGTAAAATAACATATGCTTCAGATGAACATACGATCGTTTTAAATGTAGTCATCGATGTGTGAATCTATGAATAATTGGTTGTTTTTATTGAATAACTATCACAGAAAAATCATAATTTATATTACTATTATAAATAATAAGACAAAAAACGGGAGAAATGTTGAGACAAATAAATAATAGGTTAACGTGTTCGTTCAGTTGCGTTTTAACTGTTACCTGTATGTACAGAAATTACATGGAGTCAATATATTTATTTATGTTCTAATCGTTTATGCCTATGCTAAATCATTAATAATTACACGAAGAGCTTTGCCTATTGAACATGTTTTTGTTGTTTAAATTGAGATAATTGTATAATTTTTCTTGTTAATCATAAACATCTTACGTGAATCTAGATCTTAGGAAGTACGTTTTCTTAATTGTATGTATAGTTTTGTTGTTTTTGTTTGTTTTGATTTTATCGCCCATATTTTTTTGGCGGTGCTGCCGACAGCCCACCAGCTCTAGTAATCGATGAAAACACAAAATTTAATTAACTGATAATTAACATTTACTAAGATTAATTGCACGCTCAAGAAAACCCGATTAATATTCACAAATGTATAATATTTCTTCTTATATACTCGAATCGTTTTTTATTAATTACAATTCTGAATTGGAACAGTAATTAGTTTAAAGTTAATGTATTATGTAATTATGATATTCACTATACAATGAAAAAGGGGGATAGGATTCGCGGCTTCAAACTCAAGTTACCGTAGTTCTTTGTCTTCAATGTCATAGCCAATTCTTCGATTGGTGGAGAAACTTCCGCAGCTTTCGGGTCATATCCCTAACCTAACTAATAATGGTTATGCGGCCTAGTAGTGGGGTGACGCGGTTCGTTGATGGTGCACCTACTGATTCAGTAGTGTGTTGGTCACCTCAGAGAAGGACAACAGAGGACTCCCGTCCGGGTGATCGGTGTACGGGATGGATGGGTATGCGAGAGCTGCGTGAGCGGTGATATTGGCGAGATGGTGGCGTGGTGCTGATGATGTGGATGATGATGGGGATGGTGATGGTGATGCGGTTCCATGTAGCCGTTGCTGCGCGATAGACAATGTGATTGGGTGGTGTCGGCCAACGATGACCTGCAAATGGAGAACAGAAATCATTTAGTGGCGCTTCGCACATGTCATATGTTAACACAAGAGGAATAAGCAAATGACAATTCATCCAGTCGGCCAAGATTGGCCCAGTGAATATACCACAGAAATACAACAACAACAAAATCATAAATGAGTCAAATGAAAATTAAAGACACTCACTGAGTGCTTGCGTGCTGAGGAGCATGGTGATAAGTGAAATACTGGTATTGCGAGTATGCAGGACTCCATACCTCGCAGCTGCTGCCAATGACTTGCTGCTGCTGCTGCTGCTGCTGCTGCGACTGTTGCTGTTGGTGTTGGCCGGCGTGAAGTGCCGCCGCCGCCGCTGTGGCAGCCTGGTGCTCGGCGGCCGACACGATATGCCCAGCGCCATGATGGCCAGACAAATGCGGCGACTGTGACTGACTGTGCACCTGTGGATACATCGTGGTCGACGTTGTGTCGACGCTACTGCTGTTGCTGCCGCCGCCGTTGCTTCCGGCGCTCGTCGTCCCATTGGTGATGTCGTGATGCTGGTGAATTTGGTACACGTCCTTGGCATTGCTGCCGTTCCACTTGAGATGGTGGTGATTGTGCGGCGACTCGTTCATTTGCAGTTTCATTTGGTGTGACTCGTTACCGCCACCGGTAGCCGCCGTTATGTACATACCGTTTGTGGTTGGCGTGCTGTTGGGTGATCGATTGGCGCCCGACCCAGCCGCCGCTGCCGCTGCTGCTGCGGCGGCAGCGGCCGCCGCATTGGCGGCTGCAGCCGCTGTTGACGCAGCGCCCCACATCAACACGGTTTGGCGTTCGTAGTGTTCGGGCGGTGAGTGCTCCACTTTGGGTGTCACCGTAAGGGCACTGCTGCCGTTGGATGAGGGCACTGTCGCTGATTGCTTGTCTGCATTGCTGTTCGGCGGGACATTGTTTGACGATGTGTTGAGTGTAATGGAAGACGCACTGTTCACTGGAGATGGGCCACCCGACGAGCAGGAGACAACGTCCATGACGGGCGGTGATGCCTTGGGTGCCTAAATCGCAAATGCCACGAGTCAATTGAGTTTATTTTGTGAGACGTTATTATGTATCAATTACCTGAGGAGCTGGTGTCGGACTTCCATAGCCTGGATAGACACCTCGACTGCTGACATCGTTTCCTGTATAGTATTTTCCACTGTCTTGCCATTTATCCTCTTTGGACGACACACCGTAGCTCTCATATGGCAGGAAACCATTTGTCACATATGACGCCGACGCGGATGGATGATGGTAGTCTGTGTAGTAGCCACCAACACCAGGTAGACGGTATTGATGGAACAGGTTCTCGGTAACTGGATAGAAATTGCTCGAATGTACTGATGGATTCATGTAGAGATTGTCGGCAGCTGGTGCGTACGGTGACGGTGTGTAAATGGGATTCAAATTGGAGTAAGCGGCTGCCACGGCGGCCGCCGAGTCTGGTAGGTATTCGACGACTGGTGCTGGCGGTGTCACTTGACTCAAGGGAGTTTGTTGTTGCTGTAGCTTGCGCTTCGATCGACACGTCGACAGGAAGTCGCGCAGTTGTGTCTTATAGCGGCGGCTGGTGCGTTGCGTGGTGGCCGGAGGTGGAATTGAGTTGGGCGATCCACTTGGCGGCACCACTATTTGATCAGCCTCAGAGAAATACGTTGACGCCAGGCCGGTGTCAAGATAACTGACCTGTATGCAAATGAATCATATATAAGAAACCTTAAGTGTTAAGTTGACAAAATCTTTGTCATACCTTGAAGTCCATTGTGCGTTTCCCCAGCAAGTCACGTCCCTCCTCCTCCATTAGCTGACGGTGTGTGCAAATGACAAAGTCTGGCTTGGAGTTCTTGTACACTAACCTTGAACTGGTCTGCAGCCATTGCCACTCACCATCCTTTTTCTGGTAACGATATGCAATCATTCCGGATGCACCCGTTTTGAGAACTGCAATTCATATACAACAATTATGGTCAAGGTATCATGCGGATGAGGGAACAAGTAAACTTACGCTCTTGATGGGCACTGGCCACATACGCCAAATCATCGTAATGTACCAGATCGTAGCCACCCATATTGCCCAGTTCTGTGTCCGAATAGCCGAGTATCAACTTGCCGCGCTGATCCATTGACACCAGCGAAAAGTCCAGCTTATGCTTGGACTTGAACATGTTCTCCTTTTGTGGGATCTCCAGCAGACTGGGCGGACCGAATGGTGTACAATAGGCGAACAGGCCTAGCGGCGGCTCCTCCGTTTTGCGATTTTGTCCGTGCAGAATTTTGACACGGCCCCGTATGTCCAGACGCAAGAAGCCCGACGTATTGTCAAGCAGACAGCGAAATCGTACAGTGAAGCTGCGTTCTAGGAAGCTACTCTTCTCCGGTGTGAGTGCTTCAGTCAGTGGCATGCCGGCCATGTCGGGCGGAAGGAATGAATTCCACAGCAGTTGACGCTGCAGCTCTTCGCGATCCTCGGAGTGAACCAGCTCGTACACAGACTGGTGAACAATGTCAGACTTGACACGAAAAATAATTAGTAAGATGCATTCATTTGTGTTTTAAAGATGATAAATTAAGATTTTCCTTGATGTCATTGACGGTGATGAACCAAACAATGGATACTGAAAACTTTGGATAAGGTGGGTAACTCAGTGATTCGCGCGGATTCTTTGTGAGTTGGGTTATCATCCATGTATGATGTTGTCTTCGCGAGTTTTTTTTTTCTTTGGTAATGTTATGGATGGTATTCGCGAGTTGATTGGTGGGGGGTCGCTATCGTGGATGTTTGGCATGCATTTTCGACAATCAGTGCACCCTACCGAGGTTTTGTTAATAATTTATTGGCAATCATGCCGCGCTTATGTTTATCTTAAGCGGAAATTCGTGGCAGGGAAGATCAAGCCAAACTGCCTGACCACAAAGTTTCAGATGGATTCGTTTAACATACAAAAATGTAAACTAAAACGTTCTTAAGACGTCAATTTCACTCTGTAGTTGCGTTAAGTTTCTGATGCAAAATTGCCATTCATAGAATCTTGTAATCGTTTCTACGTCTAAAAGACACAAAAACAAGATTATATCTCGCGTTAGGTAAGACTTCATTTGTTTCCTAGGAATATTTGATTCGCTTCCTTCAACACACTTGTCGGCTGCATCTTCTGGCCGCTGAATTGCAGAAATGCGAATTCGCATAAATCCACGATGAGCAATAATTCATGCTGCATTTGCGCACATGATTTATGTGATGTGGATTTTATTGGAGCCGAAGAGCATCGCATAAGCGAACCATCGCTGATGTAATTTATACAAAAAAAAAAAAGAAGAAGAAAATTGCAGGAGGGACGCTGCGCCAGGCCGTCCGTAGTGGCCTGATATATAGTTCGGTTCCGTCTTATGCGCGGATAAGAACGGAAAGGGGCTCAAAACAATCTTGTTAAATGTTTTTTGTTTTCGTCGATTTTGTTGTTGTTGTAATTTGTAGGCGATTGATATTTCAATTCGATTCGCGGATGGGTGTGAGAAATTCATATCGATGTTCTGGTACGTTTTGTTGTTTGTTTGTTTGTTTGCTTGCTTTGTTTAATTGATCTGCCACCTTGATAGATGCAGACATTTACGAATTGTATAACAAGAACTCACCTGATGGAATCCAAGGTAACTTTCAATGCTGTGGGTAGCGAAAAAGACTTCTCCTTCGCACGTCAGGATCATAAGAAAGCCATTTAGTGCCTGAAATTCGGGAAAAAAACATTTCATACTTTTAAAATAAATATATGCAATAATATTTAATATCGAATACACAAACCAATTAAACGCCTGAAAGATTGCCCACCGCAAAAATTGTCTGAATTGGCGGTTACTTTCAATTTAAGGATTAACTGTCAGGATTCCAATGGAACTACTTATTTTTAAAAGACTACTGAAGTCCTTCTTAAACTTAGAGCCCATTAATGAATTGATTTTAAATACGTTTCAAAAGAAATGCAAAAAACGTAAGAAAATAAAGAAATCTTTACAGTTTTCATAATATACTTGAGGTGAACGTCTTTATAAAGCACTTCCGCCATTTACATAATACTAGAAACAGTAAATACAACACAATGAAGCTTAAAAAAAACTGAGCCACAAAAAAACAGAACGACATGTGAGTGCTCGCACACGTACGATTATGACCATTGGCAGGTAATGGCAAAGTGGCGGCCATTCATGACATTATTAACTGACGGATCGACCAACTCCAGCCAGTCTTGTGGCGGCAATTGCGAGCGTGACTCCATCACGCCGCATAATCACCGTCCGACCGTCGGACAATCAAACAATAAAAGTAATCGCCCCAACATTATGGCATATGTATGTTTATTTACGCATAAATACGCTCATACACGATACAGATATGTGATCCTAGCGCCGCGGGACACAGACGTACGCTACAGATACCACTTGTTGCGTAACAATACAACAGGAGCGCCGCAACAGCCAGAACATTATCACAGTTTGGTTAGAGTTTTGGGTCGTACATTAATAGAGTTGGGAATTATTGAAATGATGATAACTTAAGATGCTGTATGTTCTATCATTTCCTCCTACTCCAATTAAACTTCAATCATAATCTAGTTAATTCCGGCCGCATAACCCAATCCCAAATTAAACAAAAATGTCGAGAGAGAGACAATCAGCCGGAGTGGGTATATAATTTGGAATCTGGAGAACGTCGATACTTTGTTTTTGTGGGATTTGGTAGAAAACCTGTTCCAATCGACGATGGTACTGAACTTTTGTCGTGGAGGACATTTTTTTTTGGGGGAGTAAAATTCCCAAAGTCCTGAAACTATCATCATCAAAGTACAGAATTTGGATCCATATTCAACCCCTTTGGGCATTCAATACCTTTTTAATGAATGAACAAAAATCTTGAATGAAAACCTGGCCACATAAAAAACATACTACGCAGCATAACTGTCAAATAATTGCCATCCACAACATATCTTTCTTCAGCGAGACTGCTACGTTTGATGGTCGTAAGAAAAAAGTACATTCATTAATAACATTGTAAGAAAGAGGAAAACTTGAAGCTCTTAACTCGTACTCGTCTTTCAATTCTCATCTTCTTGAATCAGAAATGTATATCAATTATGCCTATGATTTCAAGACAATCTTATTTATCTGTATCCAGTACGCGCGCCATTTACCGTCCGCTTCATTAAATCGTCGATTTCCAGTTCCATTTTCTTACATATGACTTATTGTTCATGTTTATTCTGTTGTTTCTGTTGTCCGCTTCTTTTCGGCGGCGGTTATCACATTTCTTATATAGGTATCACCGCGAAGATTCTCGAGCATCTAATGCGTTTTTAATAATCGGGGCTTCGAGCACAGGTACACATCGAGACGGGGCTCGCCTTCAATGTAGGACACAGATTAGCTCGAAACCGCAGCAGCCAAACGACCAGATTACACCAAAAAAAAAAAAAAACAGCCACAATATTCAGTGAGATACAAAGATAATGAATTAGAATGCGTAGGTAAAACCCAAAAATGCCTAGAACAGGGGGAGGGAGGTCATCATCTTACATGCACGTACAAACATCATGTATAGGTAACTACTTGTTGGTGAATGCGCGCGCTAAAAAAAGGAGCACAGACCGCGTAAAAAATAGACTATAATTTCTTATGAAATGCTTGAGACGCGTCGTGCCTCACGGGCTTCGCTTGGGATGATAATACGATGACCAATTCATTTTCTTGCGTTTATTGGTGGCATGAGGCCAGTTTTTGCTGCGTGCAGATGAGATAATCTTGGGATGGTTTTTTTTGTGTTTGTTGTGCTAAGAAAAGATGAAGACGATGTCGACGCTGAGATTTCGTTAGACTAAACTTAATTTGCATCTCTAAATATATACGGCTGTAACTGAATTTCGGAGCTAAGATTTGCACGCAGAAAACAAAGGATTTAAAGCAGCTATAAGAAATCCTTGAGAGAGTGATTTGCCTTTGCAAAAATCTTTTTCTGATAACAGAAACGCCTGACTGCAGGCAACCATCACTATCAATATCCAATAATCGATCAATATTTGAATTTGACTCACCTGAAGAAACATATCACCATCCAGTACGCCATGCTCGAAGGCTCCAATCTCTCTGCTCCTGTAGGTATCGTGTGAATGTATGTGCGACAGCATTCCATTCTCCTCCTTGTCTTTGTGCATGACAACTGCAATTCAAAGACATAAACGTTATAAATAGAGGAAAATCCGTTCATTAGAAAAGATCTTGGATAACAACCGAAATGACTAAATGGCAAGAAAGTACAAGGATTGCATTGCTTCCACAACATTTAGGAGGCGACGACCTGTTCTCCCTCTTAAGGGTGAACCCATACAAGTGAAAGTAAATATCTATAGCATAAGGATCTAATAGGATGGGAAAATTTCCATTTGCCATCATTTCGACGATTTTCTTCCTTATATTTGTTTATCACTTATAGTTCGGTTGAATGTTTAAGTTTGTCTGCTAAGTAGTGGCTCTGCCAAAAAGAGGGTGGAGTGGAGGGAGTTAATATGCAAGTAGTAGTTTGTGCATATTATCGGTAGGGTGGGTGGGTTTTTTCACGAAAACCCAAACGTCTGTGAAGAAAGGGGATGAAGTTTGTAAGATGGTGGTTGTTTGAGTATTTTATGGGCAGGGATCATGGGCCATGGCTAATATTCTTTAGGGGCACCCATGTGAATGTATTAAATGAATATTGAGCGGATTTAGTTGTTAGTAGATAAAAGTATTGTAATCGACCGCAAAATGAAATCAAGACAATTTTCTGAAGTAAATGTCTTTAAGCACAAGACATTTTATATAATACAATTTGGAAATATCAAGGATAAAATATAATTCAATTTCTATCAACATTCTTACAAAGTCGATTTTAGGACTGAATTCCCTTACCTAGTCCTTGGCTATCTCATACAATTCCGCTTGTAGCCGACATTCGCAAATGAATTCTTGAAATTGAACTCATTTCCGATGCTCCACTTCCGTTTCTAATCCACCCACCTCATCCCCACCCCCATATTCTTATATCCCCGCCTATATGTACAGCACACAATTACCGCTCTCAGGCGGGCACATATATATATATATAGTCTTATGTATATAAACTACCATCTTATCTGGCGCACAACTCCCACCCTCCCGCAATACATACCGAAATTGCAGAGGAATGTACATAATAGTCTTCGATTCACCGTTGCCAGGCCATCTTGACTCGTACATATGTATTTCGTAAAGTAATCTTATTTTTGTACTTTTCAATTTGTTTTGTGTCTGAAATACTCTAAACACCCCTACCCCACTCCCAACCTCATTCCCTGTCCATATTTATTGATAATTTGATAGTTTTTCAACCCCTAACCATCCATCAATTTGCCCTATTCAGTGTGTATTTATGTGTTTCATGTCTTCTATTTTTTCTTGTCTTGGATATATGTTTCTTCATTTTTTTTTTTTTATAAATGTGGTCTTTTATTTTCTTTTAAAGAATCGAGTGTTGGCTCCTCGTACGATTTGTGTATTTTCTTTGGCCATTTTTGTTTTTCCACCCCCCTTGGCCCTCTACGATTGCTGACTTACATATATAAATGAATTATATACATACATCTCAATACAACATATATAGTAATGTATTTCTATGTCTAGCAACATACATACATTCGACGAAAGACTTTTAATTATGCAAATATCGATCTGTACCTGCCTAAAACAACATATATGTGTGTACGAAATTTACATTCAACGAACTGGCTCTCTACATAAGACACATGTCTACAGTACATGTATGTTTGTGTGTGCTATTTTGTGGCAATATCTTTTTTATGGTTATACGTATAGCTAAAAAAAATAAAAAAACAATACAGAAAAAAGACAACAAAATAAAAAACAACAACAGCCATAAAGTATAGTGAAGAGCAAGGCAACATAAAGGTGGAATAAATATAAAACAAAACAAAAAAAACAGTAGAAACAAAACAAAACAAAACAGCACGGGCGTACAAATTGGGGACCAAAACGGGGTTGGTTCAGGCAGTGACTACTGACGACTGACGCTGCTCCGGCTCCGGTGGTGGTGGTGGTGGTGGTGGCTCGTTTTATTGCAATATTTTATTTTACAATCGATTAAAAAATTGTTGGATTGTTTAAATGGCAATAGAAAATGGAAACTTAATGGCCAAGAAGGGGGATGGCCGCCTAGTGGGTGGGGGAAATGGAATGTTTAATTGTAAGTGGATTGATGGCAGTTTGAATTTAATGATGAGCGCTTTGTAGCTACAGCCGTTTTTTTTTATTGATTTACGAGAAACAATAACCGTCGAACCTTTGTTTTATTCTTTCGACTATGTAAAGAATTTTGCAGGTGAGTTAGTTAGTTTTTGTTGTTCTTAATTAATTAAATGCTAGCAGAATTGTTCAAAGTCAAAAGTACTTTTCAATTTGAAACGACTCCTAATTCAATGACAAGGTATCCTTTTGTTAAGAGAAGCATCCCCCTCGTTTCAAGTCACATGACAGGGTGAAACCATGAATTTAATGCGTTCAATTCAGAGACCTGGCATAAGGGTGGGAAATGCCCGACTGTAACATACGGCACATACCGAAAATGAATGCGGCCACCCTCGCAGTTGTCTCATTGTGGCGAATAAATGCGGTGATAAATATGTTTTGTGTGTTGCACACGTGAAACATATGTTTGTGTCTATTAACTTTATTTATACAGTTATCCTATTGGCGAATCGAATGGGATGAATTAGATAGATTAATGGGCGAGGTTGGTAGCGCCATATGAGCTGCGATGTGCATATGGTTTGGCGAGATATGTGAGATGTGGGGGGGGGAGGTACCCAGTTCGTTATTGTGGCTCAATGAGCGACAATTGTGCTGGCTGCAATGTCTAAGGAAGATTGATTTCTTTTTAATTGTACGTTATGTTGTGGCGTCGCGGTTATGTGTTGTTCTTTTGTTGGTTTAATTGTTTGGAACGCGTCGCTTTGTAGGAGATGTTTTTAGGCAAGCCCATAAGTAACATAGATTTTGGATAAAATCTTAGAAATTTCCACTTTAACACATCAAAACCACGAAAGCCCAACTGCTTAAGCCAACAAAATCAAACCCTTAACCACCGCAGAGTCAATCTCTCACTCGTTATAAATGACCCGTAAATTTACAATGTCAACAAACACAACAGGAACCGATTACAAGATGATGTCAAAACAAATAACTGTGTCAGAAGTTGGGGGGGATGGCGGTAAAATAGGGCTGGGGGTGACATGGGCCATTTCAGTGAATTGAATAATAATCAGACCCTTCAATAAACACGTCAATTGACACAAAGCGGAAGGGATTGCTCGTTTTCTAACAATGTACTCAAGTGATTTGGCACAAAATGCCAATGAGTTCATCCCTCTGCCTTTATCAAGGCCGATCCCTTTTGACATAAAGAGCGCAGTCAGGCAGAGCGCGCACACGTCGCTTTCTGTAACGTCATCATCAAACATCTAAGACACGTGTTGCTTAATAGTTTCTTGATCATCATTTATCAACAATTGTCGGTCGATCCCTCATTCACGGCGGTGCTGGGCGTCGATTGATGATGCAGCTATATTTTTGTTTGTTCTGGCCTATTTGCCAATGATTGTCCGAAAATCCGTACAAATCCGTAGAATAATTGTTTATTTGCCAACTCCACACAATTTGCATGCAAACCATTCGTCGACGCAACGAAAGCAACACAAATTAAAAGTGCTACCGAATACCATTGAGCCATTAACTCGGCAAAGCATAAATGTATGCTAAAATTTACAGCATAACAGATAGCGACGCGCTGGGCTGTGGCGAATATGTTGTGCAGACAATATTCGGCAAAGAGGGTGGAGTCGCAGACGCATTCGCCAAAGAAACGATCTGCAGACTGCGCAGCAACAATACCAGGTAATTATAGGATTCCTTTAATTAACATCTTCAGTGGGCTTTAAGACGGTCAAATCGAGGCGATGACCTAATCACTGATTACCGAACACACTGAAGCGGCGCCGCGGCTGCAGAATATGCCTCTTAGCGTGCTTCTGGAATTTTGGAGTTGAGGGAATCAAATAAGACAACATAAAACTGAATGTCAAGATTTTAAGTCTTTAGCAAATCCTAATATTAGAGAATTAATTGAATCCACAAAGAACCTCAAGCAAAGGTGAAGAACAACAAGATGGAAGAGGGAAAACATATTTTTCTCGCCCCGATTAAGATTCAATCACCATTCCGAAATGGCATCCTATTATTTACGATGCATTTACACTTTACATTTTCTTAGCCGTCTACTTCATAACTCATATACGCGGCTATCTTGGTGCGGAACCTGTAAAATGCCCAACAGGTACAAACAAAATTTGTTAATTGTTTTCAGTCGTTTCATTTTTTTTTTCCCGGCTGTATATCTTCATCTGTAATTTCGTTTGACTTGTTCGACTTCGTTGACGTAAGATTAATCGATATATTGGCTGGTTAACAGGGGAACTTGCCCAATTCCACCAAACGTCTTGGCCATCGCTGTACACACACAGCGACGCGAAAAACGCGGCCGCGAGCACGTGATGCAAATGCAAATCGTAATTTGATTTAACGTTCGACTTGTGCGAATGGCATTGGCGTGTCGTGCAATTGGAGAGGCCTAAACGACCAAGAATTATGTCTTTAATGCTGATTGAAATAATTATGGTATCCTCCACAGTCAATGGCGCCCCACAAGACAAACAGAAACGCAGAAATGGGGAGGGGGAGGAGAGGGCAAAGTGTTTCAGCGATTAAAAACGCGAGTCGATACTTGATTGGACATATCGATTAACGTTTACATCTGTACAATAATTGCTTTTCCATCCCTTGCGAATCACATCTGCTGATGAAGATACAATACTGCGCATGTGCGGCTCAATAATTTAGTATTTATACAAAAGAGAAATGCATTTGTCTTTGGTTTCTGTAGAAAAGATGTTTCGAAGCCATAACTGCATTGGGGGTTTTTTGTTGTCCAAATAATGCAAATAATGCAAATATGCCTCCCACGCACTGCAATCGACACCTGTGCACCAAATCACCGTCAGGTCGCGTCGCCACGGTTCAGGTAAGTATCAATGAAACGAATTCAATCGTATCGATAACGATCACCCAGTAGCGCCAAGCAAGTCGCGACCGATACCTACATGCATATCACTTCGGACACCTGTTAGCCCCACACATGCAATAATACCTTTGAACTCACGAGTCACGACAACAAACAATTTACACGCGGAGAGGTCACACACAGCCACACTAGCTCTGCATGACACGTCCTCTATATACGCGCCACAGGGATGTATGCCATCGACGAAGCGCAGCCAAGACGACCGACTTACACGACACCGTTGAGGAAACATGAGAAAGTGCATGAGACATATATATATAAAGGTAAAGGTGTCTGAATGGCAATCACACACCTGGACAGTGCAGGACTGTTTGAGTTTGGTTGGCCCCATACACGACAAAATCACGCTAATAATCGCAACTGTAGCAAGAAACACACTTTAAAACAAAGGAGCATGGCCTAAGAAGCAGCGCAAGAAGCGGTGTAATGAGCGAACCTGATATGGTATGGTCATATGTGATTTGATTGTTATATGTGCGGCGCGCGGTGCAGCCCTGCACTGAGGCGTGTGCACTGTGCAGCCAATAATAATGATTAATTACAGCCCACACATATGCACGACTACACGTCACAACTGAAGGTGTTTGTCTTACAAATTGAGACGTGACCGCATGAATAGGCAATTAGTTTGGTTTGGCTTTGCGGCGGGTTTTATGGATGTTGGATGCTGTGGTAATAGAGATGCTGTGTGGGATGTTTGGGATGCAGTTTTTCGGTTTTCTTCAGGCATGCTTGATAGGGGTTCTTTTGTCTTGTAAGATCAGCCAAAATTAATATCGCATCTTTGGCCAAAAGGACCGTGAGTAATGTTAGCCAGATCACTTGCACGGTTTTTTTTCTTCGGGTGCATACAACTTTTACCTTAATCAGATCACAGGTAATTGAGTATTGGGGCTGTTTCTTACAAGTGTTTTTATTTATAAAGAAGTCTCAATCTTTATTCATAAACATTTTATGAATATAAAAATGTTACAAGGTAAAACTGTTTTAGCCAAAGCCAAACAGAAACACAAATCTCCAACACCGAAGCGTCCATAAATTAGGTTATCCTCCATTCATTAAAGAATTAATTATTAACACATAAATATTAATGCAAACATAAACCACATCAACAAGAAAATCGAAACGAGACAAGACGAAGGTAAAAAACAACAAGACGCCAGAAGGCTAAACTGAAAGACCACACACTTGGCGGTAATCCTGCGTGTATCAAATGTCCTGGACAAGTGGACAGAAGACATAGCGACAAATGAGTGCGCAACAGCTGAACGGTATAAGCGCGTATTTTAAGACAATTTTGTTGTTGTTGTTGTTGTCTTTTGTCGCCAAGGAGGTTGAGCAGCAACGTGTGTCACCGCCGACATTCGACTCCAATATTAATAACCATTACAGATATTTCTGCAGTCGATCTTACCGTCAGTTACTTAATACACATTATAACTTACATAAATTTCAACATCCACAACAAAAAAAAACCTACACAAAATCTCTCATATCACCCTCGGCTGCGGGCACTTGGTCTTGTCTTGTCTTTCTTCGTCTTGCGCGATTTGCTGAAAGCACCAGTCATATTCAGTGCGCGGGGGACTTTGAGTTTTTCTTAATTAAATTAAGGTAATGGCGAGCCCGATTAGTCAGTCAGGCTTGCGATTTGAGGCTGGTTGGTTACTGATTTCCTGCATTTGTGGATAGATGGCAGGTGTGTGTGGAAGGGTGGAAGGGAGACGGTGGCGGATTACACTCGCACAGGTATATGCCGGTTCTGCATGCACCGGCACCGTGGCGTTATCGCGCCGCGATCTGCATCGCGCGCGCCGTTCAAGATTCTGTTGTCTGATGTTCACACATCGGCAGCGCTGGCAATTTATTAGATATCAAATTAGCGCACTAAAGCGCTGATTTAATGGGCGCGCTGCACTCGACTATAAGAAAGTTTCCGAAATGCATAATAAATTCACACTGTCACTGACATTTGGTGTGATTTTCTTTGCAATACCAGTTACAGTTGCCAGCAAAAAGGTCGATCTTTAGGGACGTCCTGTCATCAGCAATGATCTCACATAATTGCCTAACTCCCGTGACAACATAATTCAAGCGCATTCGCAGCCACACCGTTGAAATGGTAACGTTCTCGCAGCAATGCACATGCCTCACATACCTTTTGGATGCATGCATTTTAATGCATTTCCGATGATACCGCGAGCCTTCCACTCAGCGCACTCAACATGGCCAATTACAAAATAATCGTATTGAATTCATTAGCGATAATCATCCCGCGCGAGTATGGTTCGCGCAAACTCAATTAAACCGTTTAATAGGCATAACAGCGGCGCACTTGTGCGGATGCAGTCGCGGTGCAGCACCAGTTTCACACATTGATTTGTTTTTCCGGTGCACAAAATCCATTTGTGTGAGCTGTCTGTTATGAGCAGTCGGCCAACATCTTCATACACAGCCGAGAAGAAATGCCGCAAAATCACTTAAGATAGTGCAGCTTTTCGCTCTATAATTTCCTAATTGCATGTGCATTGGGCTATTGCCTTTCACACGTATTTACCGTACGCGAATGTGTACCACTGACGATGGATTTGGGCATATGAGCAACGAGTTTATTCTCTTATCTTCTTCATTTCACTGCAATAGTTTCTTTGCTATATACACGCCTAAGACAGTTGTCTGATTTCCATTCGGTGTAACTTGCGGTCACGTTCATCCCCTTTCGCCGGTAAGACACAAAATGCCATTAATGCGGATCCCTAAACTTTACACATATGAACCACCAGTATAGGTAGAACATAGAAGCGGGTGAATAATTGGCCGTCATATGTGTGGTGGCGCGTTTTTCTACAGCAATTTATTTAATATTAATGGCAGGGCAATTCTGCGGTGGCTAATGAAACAGAACGTTCTTAGCTCATTACCAAAACAATCATTATCCATATATTGCAATTATTTTCATCTCTGTCTACTCAATTGTTTCCGTCTTTAAAACGACGTACGTCGCTGACCAGTCGCTGAGGGATATGTGGGCTCACCCTAAAGGACATACCATTAGCGACTGCATTAGGGGTGCCATCCGTTAGAAACTGCCATCACTTTAATTACAAAATTATCGGCTGGGTAATTTCAAAACAATTTAAGAAAATTTATAAGATTGGCCAATTCTTAGAGAATCTCTCAGACTTTAAATATAAATTGTTTTTTTTTACGTCATACAAGCGCAAACTTTATTGACTATAATCAGGTAATTGTTATTTTGTATGAGGGAAAATTTGTTTGCTACTAATTACATCTGTCATGGCCATTTAGAGGTCTGATGAAATGTTTGCTATCTGTCTGTATGCATCGCTGCAATGTGCAATGCACAAACTGCAACGCTAGCTCATTAAATGTGTACAAATGCTTGTGGTAGAGGTGCACTTCACATCGTACCACTTACATCAAGGCCAATGAAATTAGTAGAGGGAAATGCAGGTTTAACGGGTCACATGGGAGGGGGAGGAAGTGATTATATTTGGAAATGTGGAAAACTTAGCATGTTTAATTAAAATCTGCTCACTTTTGGTACGAATGCATGCTGCATGACCACACTTTAATCAACTGGTAATGCAACTTCATAAAGGTAGGAGATTATTTCGAGAAGGGTGAATGGACGATTGTATTTAAATACCTAAAATGGGGTTGTAAATTGCATTTACAGGATTTTTGTTAAAAGCTCTAAATTTGATCTTGAACTATACCCACTTTTGAATAAAGGAACTGGATTTTATCATCATCCTTCCATCCTTCTTGGGGTTTCATTACAAAATCTTTACGAAGCTTTTACAGACGCAAGCAAATGACAATATCAATAATCAATAAATTTAAAGACCCTTAATTTGGCGCTCCTCTTCGCCTTCTCCTTCTTATTCCGACATTTATGTTTTTTCTTTCACAACCAAACTTATTCTTTATCACTTCGCGTACAAGGTGATCCATATATTAGGTTTATGACTGTGCCAGGTGTTTTGAGTCGCATGCGTATGTGCCCACCTTTGGCTGCAGTGGTAGCGGCGAATTCAATTCGCATAAACACCCTTGGCCCGCGACCAATATGGGGTGGACGTGGAAATTTATGTCAAGCAATAATGTACAAACTCGCGGTCGAGTCATGAGAGTATTTCTGGGTAGTTACCACCTGCGAATCAGTTGGTTTAAGATATGTTCCAAGATCTTTTCCTATAATCTATTGTAATCTGTCTTCGTGTCTTCACATAACTGTGCGTCGGTTTGATGTGGAGGTTGCGTGTATTCCATGCAATGTGCAGCTTAATTTTAAATAAAAAATTTTCAGTAAAGACACCCTTCACGAAGTGGCTCAGTAAACGCCCAAAAACGTTCCCCTATTTGTAAGAAAATGGCCCACTGAGCACCCTCCTATGGCCAGTTTCACCCCAAACAGCATCCGATTTGCCAAATACATAATCACTTGTACATAACCCTCCTACTCGTGTTACACACAGCCACACAACATGTACATAAATACCGAAGGGATGAAAAGCGCACCCCAATTGAGTGTTCAACCAACAATGCTGGGAAATCTCCTCGGAAGGGTTTGGTTCGTCATTTGTCGGCCCACCAATAATGGTTGTTGTCTCATTTCAACTAATTACTAAGACGCCGTTCATAAACGCTACTTTCTTTTGTACGGTCGCCTCTCCTGTTTTGTTTACTTTCTTAATATTACACGGAATTTCTTTCGCTCCAAGCATATTTGTGTCCCGGCCTGCACTCCTCAAACATAATTTCGTGGAAGCGCAATGTGATACACGCGATGGCGCGACTATGTGGCGCTGCCATGCGCATGTGCTGGACCGACCAAATACCAGACCTCGATTGAGGAGTTACTGCAATCTTATGGGGATGAATGTTAGTTTGTTTGATTGTCTGAACATTTTTCGTGCAACTGATGAAATAAAAAAATCTTTTTGTTGATGTTAGAATTCAATATTTAACTCAAGATTTTGCGAATGGGTGTGGCATTGCATTTTAACATAAAGATTTGTA
>JANSTS010006213.1:0-12659 GCA_026546915.1 Sylvicola fuscatus | reverse complement strand
ACACAGCGTCGCAATTCCATAAGATGAAAGTGTCAAATGCCTACCGCGCTTTTGCGGTGAAAGTGATGTACTCATATGCTCATACGCATCATAACATTGGTTTACGAGCATATAACATCCAGCTGGCGGGGCGTGCGTGCGCTCCACAAAATTTGTCTATACCAGAAGCGCGGGTGCTGCCATAATCATGGAATGCAGAACGCTTCCGACGATTTCAGCGGTCCGTTGATCGCAACCAAAGTGACACAGTGAAAAAATGAACTTAAGAATGTGTTGTCATCCATTATCGCAAATTGTTCTTATCACGCGGAACAGCCAAGGCAACTGAAAGTCAAAACAATAAAAGCACAAAGCTATAAAAATGATTTACCTACATGATTTGCGTCTTTTGTTTAGTAACTACAAGTAATTGCGGGGCAAACATAGTTGCAGGCCTCACGACAAACTGGCAACGCAGCGATCAGAAGCACTGGCGTGATAAAAAGGCACGAAATACAAAAAAAAAAATTATTGGCACCGAGACAATAACAAAGCAGAAATTCTTCTGCGAAAATAATTTTTTAAAGAATTTCTGTGCGGAGTGGTGCGAAAGACGGTCTCAAGCTGCGGCGACACCAATACAGATCGCCGAGGCGCTATATTCCGCGTCTTGTGAGTTCGTGTTGTCGTCTGTCGATGGACGCGATCACTGATCGGCGTGATCGCAGATGGGCAACATACGTCGGAAAATCGCATTTTATACAATCAGCAAGTGCCAAAAAAAATTAATGTAAACAATAAAAGCAAACTAGAAAAGATAAGCAAAACAGAAATTGACTCAAATATTTTGCTTCGCTCTTCCCGAGATACGTTTGTTCGGCTCGTTACGGTCGTTAAAATTGTCTGAAATATGCGAAAAATGTGCGATTTTTATGACAGGCCGATAAAGCTTTGGCTAGAATCGTGCGCGGGCCCCACCATACGCTCCTCCACGAACGACTTGCCCGCAAGTCGCCAGGCCGGCGAACGCGTCAACACACAAACAGACGCGGCACAGTGCTTGACAACGGTATAATTACCATCCTGAGTCCTTGATGGCCAAACGCAATCTTTAATTAAGGTGAATGCTCTAGTTAAGTACCGTGAGGCGACTGCGATCAGTTGCATTTTGGGTCAACGACCAAGGTGATTGTCATTGTTGTCATTTGCATTGTGTTTGCGGCAGCACGAGAGTGTTCTATACTCATTAGTCATTGCATGAATATTTATCTCACATTGGGGACAGTGTCCACGATGCGACGCGCAGGCTCAAACGACTTTCGCTACAATTAAGTATGAAAATAGACGGGTGACAAAAACATCAAAGAATGCAGCATCCTTGTATTTAGCGAGTTACTTATGAACTTTTACGCTTCTTTCCCATTAATTTGTTTCTCCTTCCATCTTTGTATGATTAAAATTAGTATTAAATAATTTTTTTTACAGAGGATTAATTCTAAAATTAATTAATGCAACTAATGAAAAATCTTAAATTTTGGTCATCAATGTGTTTAATCCAACACTTGAAAATGTTGTGTGGTGAAACCTACTTCACAATTAAAATAACATTTTTTAATCACTATCGTACATTGGCAGAAGATTTATTTTTAAGATTAAATGTATTATTTTCAAATGTTTAAATTATACCGATTTTTGCTTAAGGAAATGTACAACAAATAAAACTTGAATTAAAAAGGATTTTGTTTTGATGAAATGTTGAAAAAAGGGATCTTTTTTTAGTTAAATCTTAAATAGATGTTTTCTAAGTTTCCCATTTAGTTTGCAAGTTAAGCATTAATTTTTTTTTAACAAAACCAGCTTGAAAACAAAGTCAACAATAATTTAGGAACAAAATAATGAAAAATAAGTTAAAAGGATTGAATCGAATAGTTCATCAAAAAAGTTACGAATCATAAACTTCAATAACTGCAACATTAAGCAATAGTCATCAATATAATTTTAAGACCACAATAAAAATAGCTTTATTGCAATAGAAACATTTAATATAATATTATCACAAGGTTTGAATGTAGATAATAGTTAGAAAAACGTTTTAAATCTCAAATAATTTAACTGATGTTTTATATGTTTTCCCCAATAACAGCGAATGACACAATATTTTTCTGATTATAAAAATGTCAATATTTTAATGTCTCATAATTCCGATATTGATTGATTAAATCTTATAAGAAACGAAATGGCAATTGACTTTAATAGAAAAACGACATAAAAAATGTTCATAAACACACGCACAACAAATTCTACAAACGTGCATGCCGATAATAATAAAAACTAAATTATTCAAGAAATTTTAAACGGAAAATATTAATTAAATTCACAAATAAAATCGACGGCCGCAATTTAATCTTTGGCTTTGACAGCAGACCAGCCAGCCAGCAGGGCCGCGACTCGCGAGTCGCGCTCGCGTCCGCGCACACCAGCTGTCTCGCTCGCACAGTGTTGGAATTTCATGATTTTGAAGGAGAAATCAGAGAAAAAAAAAACATCAGCACACGCACACATTGGCACAGGAGAAAATAAAAATATAAAAAGTGCGATGGACGTGAAGCGAAGGCGACGGGCGGCAGAATTCAATAGATAATATGGGAAACATATCGGCCAGCGGGAGAATTATGCTTGCAGAAAGGGCACTTTAATGTAACCAAATTAAACCGAATTATAATTTGGACACATTCCTGGCGAAGGAGAATACGTATCACCCGCACGCACACACACACACACACATGCACGCGCGAATGCACAACACAGCTGCCACGAAGTGGTGAGCGCGAGGGGCGACGCGGACGCGGGGGCAATTTCGCTTTTAGAAAATGCGTTTTGCTGTACCTCGCGATGTTTTTCTCTGTATATTTTTTTTTGATCCCCCTTCGCGTGTTTTTTTTTCGTGTCTCATCTCTTCTGAGCTTCCTCTATTCAGTTGGACAATAAAGGAAAAAACTGTTGCGTGCAACGTTTACGTAAAAATAAGGAAAAAATGCTCACCGCCAGTGCAATGGATGCAGGAGGATTGTCAGACTGGATGCGCGCGCTTCACTGAATCCATTTAATCCACATTTTGACAATCGCGCACTTGTAGAGCACCGCCGTCCGGAAAATCTGTGTTGAGGCCACGAATTTTCGCCATTCAAATTGGACACAGTCGTGCAATCTTTTCGCAACACTCACTCACTTAAATTCCATTAAATTTTCGATTCAATGCGGGGCACTTTTCTTTTCATTTTCTTTTCCTTTTTTTTTTTGTTGGTGTTGTTTCTTCTTAATATATATATTTTTTTTAATTCACCATAAAAATTGGGTTTACACAAGAATTTTCCTTTTGGTTACCCCGTTTGTCGCCTTCCACAAATTCCACGATCTCTTGCTCTAAAAATAAAAGCAACAAAACCGTATAAATTGCATACGAGCGATATTTTCTCTACACGTCGCGGCGCGTACGCTAGTACGAAACGTATGTGTCGATGTGTGCGTGACACTCGGATACGTGTGTGCGATTGTTTATTCAATCACTCGATTTTTCTTCTTGTTTTTCTTTCTTTAAGGCACTTTTCGTCGATTTAAAACATTTATTCCAAAATTTGCACTCACACTGAAAAACAACTGTCCAGGACTCTGAGACACTAGAGATACGTACGACGGGCGGCTATGAATATAATTATTGGGGCCACTCATTGGGTGCTGCATTTACACACGCAGCTCGCGTTTGGAATTTGGTCTGTGGCCTGTGCCAGCAGCAGTGCGCGATTTGAGGTGAACGCAAAGAGCACAGAAAAACCAATTTGACGCGCGGACTGTTGGCAGCACTGCGTTCCGATCTTCTTGTCACATACATATACCATACATATATATGTGTATTATGGTCACTGTCGCTCCTCGCAGTTTTCTGGCACAAATTTGGACACGGAATTCCTTGGTGGACGAATCGCGTTCTGGAAGCGTCGACAATATTTCGAGGCAGTCGCCTGATGGTCCAGGTGACTGGACACGGGCTTTCTGTGGCGACAATTCGACGGTTTGACTGTTCCAGTCCGCACTAGCGCTGCACTCAACTTGTTTCGACTGTAACTTGAAGTTAGTTCCAATTTGCATTGTGCATCTTTGTGTGAGATGACCACTGTGAATTACAATAATTGTGCTGCATTCTTGTGGTGAATTTGGTAAATTCATATTAGACTTTTCACTGACAGCTGTCAAATAGGAATTATATGAACCAAACATAACCAACAAATAATTCCGACCGTAACAATTATTAATAATATTATTATGAAGTGAAAAAAGCAAAATAACTGCATAAAATAATGGGACAAGTTTTATCGTTTGCCAGTAGAAAGGCAAACCGATTTAATGTCGAGAATCGTGCTCATCGCGTTCTAGAAAAGGAAAAGCCAACGCCGGCGCCTAAATACGAATCCAACATTAGGGACTTTGAACGTGTGGCTGAAGGTTTTTTTTATCTTAATTTTATAAAATATATTCTATATTTAAGGTTGTACGATACTTTACAGCGGATCCACAATTTCTGGAAAAACAGTACAAAAAGGATTCAGACCTTGACAACAGATTGAAGCAGGTTTTCGTAACCTCAACGGATAGATCGGTAACAGATTCAGAATTAAAGTTAAAAAAACGGTAAATTAATATGCTTTGTATGTAGATTCCGAGATTTCCGATATCCCAGGAAGAGACTAGTGACCGCCCTCTACCACTGGACAGACAAACTCCACAAGATTTTGAGTACGGTTTCCAGGAGCCAGCGAGATTGTCCCGCGGTAAAGTCACGCTACGCCAAGCTATGAAGTTCATTGGTGATCATCAGCTAGAACCGAAAGAATGGACAATTGAGAAAATAGCAGCTGTTTACAAGATGAAAGAACCACTCGTTACTGACATATTGGAGAATTTCAGGGCTTTCCAAGTGCACCTGCCAACCACCAACAGGAAGGGAACTCTTTTATCGCAGTCAAAAGAAACCAAAATGATTGGAAATGAGTAGTGCAAATAGAAAATAGACATAAGTAGATCTTTCGTTTATGTTTTGTTTATTAATAAACAAATGTTAAAAAAGGACTCAAATTACATTCGGTGGGCAATCGTAGAGATTAATAGCTTTATCGTCCGACACTGATACCACTTTGGAGCTGTCTGGACTGTAGTTAACGTCCCACACTTGATCAGTATGTTCGTTGAAAGTGTGCAGGCACTTGCGTTCAGCTACATCCCAAATTTTTACCGTCCGATCACTGGACGAGGATGCAAAATGCTTTCCATCACCAGAAAACGCAACGCTCAGCACCCAAGACGAGTGGCCAGACATTGTGCCGACGGCGTTCGTATGAACAACATCATACAGCTTCATATGTCCGTCATCTGAGGCGGTCAGCAGCATTAGCGAGTCGGGTGAAAAGCTTAGACTTCGAACAGACATTGCGTGCCCTTCAAGAGTGTGGACTACCTTTCCGGCGGACACGTCGAAGATGTTGATTATTCCGTCGGTGGCGCCCGTTGCAATAAACTTTCCATCAGGACTCTGTAACGAAATTGAATCAAGTTATTATGACACTCGACAATTAGTTACAATTCGGCTAACGTAGGCTATGCTGAGGCTGAACTTTCCATTCTGCGGATCCAATACTTGTTCCACCTTGGCCGTGTCCGCATTAAACATCGTAATTTTTCCCTGCTGTGACCCAGATATAATGAATTTGTCATCGGGAGAAAAGGCCACTGTCCACAAGTCGACCGGCCCAAGTGCCGCCTGATTTATGAGTTCGCCAGTGTCGGCATTCCATATGCACAGTCCAGAATCAAGAGAACTGCTGGCAATTTCTATTTAATTTTATTTTAGAAATTAATTTTTTAACAAAATTTCATTCCGATTTACTTCTTCCGTCTCCACTGACGGCTACTGAAATTACTCCTAATGAATGTCCAGTCATGGAATGTCGCAAATGTAATTCGTCATCTCGCAAGTCCCAAATTTTGACGTAATCATCGGCGCCACCGGTAACAACAAAGTCGCCGTGATGCTCTTCTGTGCTGGCGTTTGAGTCGTGCGAAGCTTCAGGATCTTCAAGTATATTTGGCTTGCGTTTGTGATCCACTGTGTGTCCCCAAGCGCATGACCAAAGGCCATCATCGTGCGCCTTTTCAGTTTTGTTTAGAAGCGAAAACTAAGAATTTGAGGTTAGTTTGGCGGAATTCTATATCTTGTTTTCACTAAAACTTTTACTCCAGCTGAGTAAAATACATTTCAATTCCTTACCATTTTTGTGTCTTTTTTGCTGATTTACAGAAAAATTATTTATTAAAAAATGGCTTTAACTATTTAACAAAAAGTTAAATTGATTTGTTTTGAACTCAACAATTGACACTTACAAGATTTCAGTTTTTATTCTTAACTGTTGGCACATCTGACAAGAATCGCAATTTTCCACGTAGCGGAATTAATGAGAACTACCAAAATATGTCAAATAATGGCTTGACAAATGTCAGTGGGCCACCGCTGTTCGCTTAACGGTACAAGTTTTGGAATATGTTTTTAGCGCGCGCTGCACGGTTAAGCAAAAGCAATTTGATTTTCGCCACGACCGCATCAAAGCTGGGTGTCACAACGTCAAGAGCAGCTGCAGCCACCATTTCTATCGGCCGAAAGTTTTATTCTACGAAAGCAAAGATGTCACAAAAGTACGTGATTGTGGAAAAGGGCGCCCCAAATTCAACCAACTACCGCCTGTTCTTTAGTAAGTAACATTTCATACAGAGATTCGTTGTCGCTTCAATTTTTAAGTGAACATTCTTGCGTTACATAACCTACAATTACTTCCGTGTATTCGCGATAAGCTTGAGCGGCTGTAGATGATTTAATGTGTGAATATGCAATCCGGATTGCTTAATGCTTCTAGTAATGAATGACCTTTCAAACATGGAACGAGATAACAAGTCTGACTCATTGATCTTGACATTGTATTGTAGTCTTTAGCAGAAAATGTGACAGAATTGTTTTGAATTGAATTACAGAAACGGCTGATGGACAGGCAGTCTCTCCTCTTCATGATATTCCATTGATGGCTGATGCTTCCAAGAAGATTTACAACATGGTTGTTGAGGTTCCACGTTGGACAAACGCCAAGATGGAGGTACAACCGATTTTTTTTTTGTTAAATGATTACGAACTTAGTTTAGATGGTAACTTTCTCTTTTGTCGCTTTGTTTTTTTATTTGATAGTCTAGTTTATAGTGAAACCGGTGTTCGGGAGTTAAGGTCACTTAAAGCTAAATTTAAGAAATACGTTTTTATTGAGTTATTGTAGTTGTTGTAGTCTTTATAATCTCCTCAATTAATCAAATTGCCGTTATCTGTGTGCTTTGACAAGGTAAAACATCTGCCAGTGGTGGCACGTTTTCGTGCTGAATTGGAATTGTTGTACTCACGCATTGTTTGTTTATGACAATTAAAATTTCTGTCTGTGCCGGAAGTTTGAATGGCAGGAAAATTCATTGGTCAATAACTTTTTACAGAAGGGTGGTAATTGATGGGCAAATGAACCCTAAATTGACGAAATGTGGCATTGGGTGATCCGACAATTAAAACAAAAAATTTATCAATTGGAATAATATTCAATTTATTTACCAACGTATTTACACAAATTTTCATCCATTTCTAAAACAGCTGTGACAACATTTGAGTTAATTTGTCTTATTTGATGTCATTTCTGCCGAATCACAATATTTTGTGTTTTATTTGAGTTACTTGAGTTGAACCATAAAATAAAAACTAATCCGCATCTGAAGAAATTTAAAATATATTTTCGTTCTTGTAGATTTCCCTTGGCGAGACTCTCAATCCTATTAAACAAGACGTGAAGAAAGGCAAACTGCGCTTTGTCGCTAACTGCTTCCCGCATCACGGTTACATTTGGAACTACGGCGCATTCCCGCAAACATGGGAGTACCCAGATCATCTTGACCCAGCCACTGGTTGTAAGGGCGACAACGATCCAATCGATGTGCTTGAGATTGGCTCACGCATCGCAAAGCGCGGTGACGTAGTCCAGGTAAAAATTCTTGGCACAGTCGCGTTAATCGACGAAGGTGAGACTGACTGGAAGATTCTGTCAATCGATGTAAACGATCCATTGGCGGCGCAACTCAACGATGTCGGTGATATCGAAAAGGTATTCCCTGGATTGCTGAAGGCCACAATCGAATGGTTCAAAATTTATAAGGTTCCTGATGGTAAGCCAGAGAATCAGTTTGCTTTCAACGCCGAGGCAAAGAATAGCGCTTTTGCTACCGGTGTTGTCGAGGAGACGCACAAATTCTGGAAATCATTGATTTCCAAAGAAATCGAGGCCGCTGACATTTGCTGGTACAGACATTTTGTCATTTATTAATTAATTTTCATTAATACTAAAACATTTATGTATAGCTCATCAACGGCACTTGATGATTCTCCATTCCTTATTACTGAAGAGGATGCCCTTCAAGCTATTGAGAAGAGTCCCAGTGGTGGAGATGTTGAGCCCGTCTCACCTGCATGTAAGTTTAACGTTAAATGTTTAACTTCCATATTCCATTTGGCTAATTTTGTTTGTCTTTTTTCTAGTGGAAAAGTGGCACTACATTCACTTGATGAAGTAAATTATCTTAGAATCAGCTATGAAGTTCTCATTCTTCAACCCCGTGTGTTTTAAACTTATTTATATCGGTAGAATCGTGATGTGGCATTTAATTCCAATGAGAACTTGGCTGGGTTTTGGTTCTAGGCTATAGGAACTCGTATGCCAGGATGTTTTTTGCATGCCTTCACGTTGCATGTTTCCTTATTTATATTCTCAAACATATTTGTACGCGCTAGCGTCGGAAAAAATAAAAGATGTTAATGTTGGTGAAATCTTGTTGGATTTTATTGATGTCGAAGATTACTTTTGAGATGTTTTTCCATTTTTAGTAAATGACTGTGAAGTGATGTCATTTTTGAATAAGAAATAGCCTTATATAAATATATTGGCGCCTACCAAAAGACATGATCTTTAAGAATTCAAATGGAAAATGACAATTTTAAAGCGCCAAGCTTTATATGTAAAATTAGCGAGACGTGGGCATTTAGAGGTAAAACGAAAGTGAAATAATCTTCTTAGAAATGTTGCTTACTTTTGTTTCTCTGACCAGCAATCTAGTATAACAGAAATTCACCAAAAGATCATCGTCTTATCGTAGGCACGAACCATTTTGTCTATGAAGCGACGCGAAGCTTCTATTATTTGAAAACATTTAGCATCCCTTTCCCGATGAGAAGCAGCATAAAAAGTACATCAATATAACGATTTTGCCAGAATTTTTAATTCCTCAGCGTTGCCTCGCATTACGCGGCGCAGACTCGCCTCCAACATCTTGACTATGTGTTCGTGTCAGTCACACATGTGTGTGAATTGTGATCTCCGGCGAAGCTTTGCGACAATAAACATCGCGCCGCTTCCACCGCCAAGCGTTTGCGCAAAACTTGTTGTGACCCATTATTGTATGGAGCGGCCGATGGCTGAGCGGAGGAACGCGACTCGCGACACGCTCCTGGCTTCTGCAGCGCTGCGCCGGGAGTAGGAAGAATACGTGCAAGTGGGCGCAGCCAAAAGGGGGAATTCAGAATTAAGAAACAATCAAACAACATGACATATATAGGCGTAGGGAAGAAGTGTGTGTACACAAAATAAATCGACGTATGGACTACGGTGTAACCTGTCCGGATTGGGATGTGTGCACACACGAACACACACACGCACACACTCACCAGTTCACAATTCGAGAGCATTGTGTGTGGGGTAACATCCAACTGCAGTTAGCAGTTCCATGGTTGCTCGTTAACACAACGGACGTGATTCTACCGAACGCCGATTGATTCCCAAATCCGCACAGTATAGGGTAGATACTCCAAGCTGGAGCAAGTGCATAATTTCTTCGTAGTCTGGACTGAATCGTTGGCGAAGCAAGGATTCTTTAAACTTTGGATAAAGAAACTCGGTTTTTAGTGCGCTGTGGCGTCATTTTGTGCATATTTCTGTGTCGCGAATGTGAATTTTTTGCATCGAATTGTGTCACACAAAAGGATTATAACGTCTGTACACCAGTGAAACACTTTATGGGATTACAGTCGCCGCGCAATTCACGTGTTTTATGGGCGAGCGGTTGTTTTCCAGTGCAGCTAAATTAATTTACTTTGTGGTGCTGAGGAACGAGCCACAACGTGCCGCGACTATTGGCTAAAGTGTATCGGTAAATCCTGTTGAAACAAGGTCAACTAGAGTGGTGCAGCAAAGTGTATGAAATAGGTGTTTACGTGAGTGTGAAGATTTGGCATTGAAGTCCAACACAATCTGTCCGTTTTGAGTTCTGCTGAAAAGTGTCGAGCAAAATGAAGTGTCTGTGGATGATGTTAACTTTGACGCTGCTGCTGGTCGCTGTCGTCAATGCTAAGAAGAAGAAGTTCGAAGGCGACTTTGAATTTGTTGACGAGGTGAGTTCAAAACATTGATTTTTGGCGTTATCTGTTTTCCATATTCGAACGAGTTCGGCGATTATCTACAGACTCTCAAGAGATGCTAAATCCCTTTGCATACAATCGAATCTCGTTAATTATTAACGTTCTAGAAGCATTCAGAACCAAAAGAGGATCGTTCCCAACACTGACAATAAATACACAAGCCCGGCCCAGTTTATGGATAACTTATTTATGGAGGCCGGGACTTGTTCCTTTCCATTGACAATGATGGCATGACTCATGACCATTTCTGGGCAATTGCTCTTATCTATATACACATTATGGCTGTAACAAAAAGTTTATGCCCATTCTAGAAGTATATTCGCCCATGCCAAACAATAGCCGCGACCATCTAAAGATGTATTGTGACTTGTGAGTGAGGCGAGGCGAAACACGGGGAAAATTGACTCCAAATATTCTTGACGTAGCGGAGCAACTAAATTATTGATGCACATTGACCTGGCTGCTGGCTGCTGGCTGTGGCTAGCTCGGCTGTTGTTGCTGCTTCCATTCGACGTGCATTGCTACGCTACATAATTTTTATATGGGGCTTCTTCATATACCTTACACAATTTCACATACACACGGCGCCAGCCACGGTATATCCCTTATATATTGTCTCCGTGATGTCTTGCACACACGTATTGTTGTTGGCCTTATCTCGTTCTTGTTTTTATTTGACTTTTCCTCTTTTTTTTATTATTCCCACTGCAAGAAAATGTATTCCACATGTACCTGTGAATCCATACGGCATCCGTTCCCATTCTATGTAGGTGGCAAAGATCTTTGCAATATTTATCTTCAACAAACATAAATTGATGCTGCAATAGAATATGTATATCTGCATTATGTATTTATGTTTCTGTAAGATACAGGGTGCCGGCAAATGGAGTTGTTTCTCGGCTTCTTTTTATTTACATACAATCATTTGGAGGAGTCGTTTCAGATATTAAATATTCGTCAGGTTTTATTGTTTGTAAAGGATCAATACACAAACGAAATTGTTAAATTCAAACCGCGGCAGTTTGGCACGATTGTGGCATCTTCACACGCAAAATTGTATTTTTTATTCATTCTCAGATTGATACTCATATATAAATCAGTAGGGATGCAACTTTATCAACTGCACGCCTGGTTTGTCCGATGGACTCTGTGAGTAGTTAGCTCCCAAATCGTGTTTCAAATAAACAAATCCAAAATCATATGAACAATCGATAATCGTATAATAACTTTTCATTCTGCAACCCCTCCCTGAACAGCGAGAGGAACCATGAAATTGTGGCTAATGTTTGGTTTGGCGTTCACCCGCGTTCTGCACATATCGCGAGTTCGCACAATCAATTTGCCCATATATGTTAGTGTACCGTACACGCCATTGGCGCACGCTTAGATAATTTATTTTGCGAGAAATCCTCCTCCGCCCTCGTCGTCCTCGCATAATAAACAACTGCGTGCATTATGCACTCGTTGCAAATGCGATTTAGTTGCACAAATTGCTGCATCTTAAATAAGTGGCTGCTGCACTAGAGGACGACGTGCGCCAAGTGGAAACTTTTAATTTCCTTTATATCTGTTTTCCGGCTCAGATGGGTGGCTGCAAGATTTGCCATTCATCGTCAAATTAATACAAGCGGACGTACAGCTCAAGTGGCTGATGTTTCCCTCCTTCTGTGGTCTATTCGTCTGCGAAGATGGTTAATCGTCTTCACTGCAAATATACATCAGGTACATTAATTAAGAACGCCACTTTGATTGCATTTACCCGACCTGACTGAAAGCGTTCATTTTAACTTGAAAATAATAATCGACAGTCCTCCAACGCGGCGCTGAGTTCACTTCTGCATCTCAGGCCGTCACTGAAACTTATTTCTTTAGTTGGAGACGCTTCTAATGAACTCTTCTATTATTAATACAATTAAACGAACTTTCATAGTTAAACAATATTTTTCAACCCTCTTTTGAGACAGTTCATTTTGAAACTCGAACAAAGAGAGTACTATTCTACTTACTATTTTTAATTTAATAAATAATAAAAAGTTTTAAATGCTCAACTTTATTATTAATCGAAATGAAATTGTTTATTTAAACA
>JANSTS010006211.1:2580-22949 GCA_026546915.1 Sylvicola fuscatus | reverse complement strand
TCGCCTGCCACGCGGGCGGCCCGGGTTCGATTCCCGGCCGATGCACAATTTTTTTGTTTAAATAATTGTGAAATTAATTTTTTCTGAAATCTAAGAAATATGTTCTCCAACTTACCATCATATAACCGTAATATTGTATTCCAACTAATTAAATTTGCACTTATTGACACTCTGTGCTAGGGTATAACAACTTCTTCTAATCAATAAACATTTGTATTAAATACAGATCTTTTTTATATGGATTTTATTCGTTTCATCAACACTAATCTCTCACATTGAATATAACTGTAATATTACATGTTATATCGGCAAATTTTTATTTAATGCAAAAAGTGGTGGCTTTTAAAATTGAATGATCAATTCAGGGGCGAATGCAACTTTTTAGTTCACTATATCACAGGGAGATAATCTTAGAGAAATGTAATCATATTTTTTTAAATATACTATTTATTTACTGACATCAAAGTCTTTGTGATGATAAATTATTATTATCTAATAAGAGATGTATTTGAATATAATTCTAATTAAACATATACAGTACGAAAATATTTGAACTAGTGAGCATATTTGCTACATTCTTAGTTGAATGCCAACGGCGATTATGCTTTTGCCGTCAGATCGAGAGGCGCTGCAGTTTCGTGAATTTTCAATCTTTTCATATCCTGTTGACTATGCTCATCATTGTCACGATCACATTCTGAAGAGGATCGCTTGCTGTGTCGGCTACTGACTTCTTCATCAGAAATATCGTTTTCCGATAGCGATCCATTGACAACATCGGGTGTAGTATTTCCACTTTTCATACTCAAATCAATTGGATTATCACCAACAACAACCGGTGAACGCGGTGGGGTCATGGACACAATATCGTCGTCCGGTTCAATAATCTCCTCCTCCTCCTCCTCCTCGCTCTTCAACGTATCATTTCTGGAAGGACGCTGCATATTCAGCATTGCATCCAAGTAGAAGCGCTTCTTGAACTCTTCATCTGACTTGTGATTGTTATTATTGTTGTTGTTATTGTTATTTGGTACAAAATGACTAGAAAAAGCCGACATTGGTGATTCAATGGCCGGTTTCAATAGGCCTTGGTGTTGTGAAAAGAGCGCCGGATTGTATCCGGGAAACAGCAAATGCGGTGGTGGTAAGAATCCCGGTGGTGGCATCATAGAGAGTGGCGATAAACCGGCAAAAGGCAACGAGTGCATGAACATGTCTTTACTGATCGGTGGCGGACTGTTCATGTGATGTTTTCGCATCAGTGAATTGCGACGTTCGCCCACTTCGATGGAGCCTTCCGATTTACTGCTGTCCGGCGAGCTTATCGACGGTGATGTCATCATCGGGTGTTTGTATTCTTTTAAATTCAACATCATGAATTCCTCTTTCGTGGGTGCTGGTCGTGGAAATATGCCGGGATATGATCCAGGATGGCCGAGCATACTGAACGAGGTATGTGATTGTTCTTTCGCGGTGTTGGTGCCTTGCGTCGACGCGGCGGCCGCCTGTTGTTGTTGCTCTTGCAGCAGACAGTGAATTTTGAACCAGTTGGAGCGACGACCATACCGCGAGCCACTCTTCGACATGCCAACCATGAGGCACTTGCGTAATCGACACGCCTTGCATGCGGTGCGGTTCTTCTTGTTAATGACACATTCACCATTGTTTTTGCATTCGGATATTGATGACAGATTGTTGTATGAGCGGCCGAAGAATGACTGAAAAAATGTAAAGAAAGAAAGAGTTAGTTTTCCATGAAGCTAGTGACCTGTAGGTTTTGATGAGCACATCCGCTTGAATGTGCAATATTGATTAGTTGGTTTCAAAATTTCGAACAATTGGAACGGAAAGTCAACCCATATCCGTTATCATTGCAATTGTTGTCTACAATTTTCTGATATTGACCAACGAAGTACTTTTGATTGGTTTCTATATAGTTTTCTTTAGTTTTTTTTCTTGTTAACATTCTATGTATATATTGCCGCCGCAGACATAATGACTGTCGAAAAGTAGCCAGCAGACGAATGACGACAATGCGCGACAGGTAAACGCGACTTGAGGTTGGCAATCGATTCAAATAATTTACATTTTTTACAAGGCACACGCGCCATTGTTTTTGTTGCCAAATGTTTTGCAAATTGACACACGACGATCATGTGCAGAACGCATATAGTTACTCTTCTCTGTGTCGTATCTCATCACTTATTCAACTTACGATGTTGCAAGCAATGTAACATATGTTATTATCGTAAGTAATTCCGCTGACATTACAAATAATTGACATATTTGTGTTACAATTTGTTTCTGCATTCAATTCGATGCGTGAGTCTGGCATTAATAATAAGAGCTCCGAATAATACGTGAATTATATCATTTATCGAATTATCCAATTTAAATAATAAGTATTTGTCAATGAGTTTCAACAATATATTACCTTGCAGCCCTCGCAAGTGAATGCTCCAAAGTGAAAACCAGCGGCTGGTTCGCCGCAAACTTTACACGTCTGATTCATCTGAAATTCAAAAAAAAAAATGCGTTAGTAAAAAATAATTAAAATAGTTTTCATTTATTTTTACAAATGCATAGATTCTTTCTCGCTAACACTCTCTTTCTCGGCATTATACACCTTTGAAATATCTTAGGCAAACTCTAGATGGATGTCTGCCCAGCTAAAAGCAATAAATTTTAAGCAAATGGGGAGTATCAGAACAAAATATTTGAGCTGGAGCTTTATAAGTCAATACGAACAGGCTTATATTGTTAAAAGTCAAGTAGTAAATGTCGATTACTATTGACTTATGAGCACATATATGTTCGTAACCGAATACTATTTATGTTGGGTGCAAAATGTCGGCGATGTTGTCTATACACATGGTTGCTCTGGGGCTTTCAAAAAATGAAGCATTGGAATTAATTGTAGACTTTTGTGCACAGTTTATGGGAAAATGCGAAATAATATTGTTAAAATAACGCAAAGAGCGTCTGCAGTTTAAGAGCATCTGCGTTAAGAATTTAGATTTATGGGTCGTTTTACTTATTTCTATTTGTTAATGAGACACAAGAATATATTTGTTAGAAAATGTTACATTCCGAGTATTAAATTTAACTACTTTTATGGTACATTATTTTTATTATAAATCTATTCTTTTTTGTATGTCTTTAGGAACCTAAAAAAGCATGTTCTTGATTTAAACACCCTGTTGTCTTGCACTTGTTTCCTCTTGCTATCCAACCCTTTACATCCTACAAATGTGTCTGCTGTAGTGAAAAACCTATGTTACCGAATATCATGCCAATAACTATTTAGTTATACGTGCTCTTAAATCATCTCAAAGAACCACTCATAAAACGCTGGCGTTTAGTTTGAACTTTTATAACTGCGTTGGGTTGTGGAGCCAGCTATTATTTTTAATGAATTTCTCACTTTGCCTTTATCTTTTTTACAATAGCCACCATTCAAGTGTATTATGCTTGCACAGTCGAAGAAGATTTTCCTCTAAATGTTAATAAATGGGTGGATCTCGTTTACATTGTTACCATTTTTAACGAGTGCGAACCTCATGTGTCTTCAGACAACAGATTTAAGACTTTGTATGCAAGCTTTACATGTCTGAGCTCATATGCTTTGTTCAAGCTAAATTAAACGATATTCAGATGCAATAAACGGCTTTTAGTGGCTGTTTTTATCTTTTTAGATTGTGCGATGTTTTAAGTGTAAACCTTCCATTTAATATCGATCAGTTGCATTTCGAAAAAAATCCACCTGAACGTAACGAATAATTTGTTTCGTTTATTTTGTTGTTGTCACTTTTGCATGTCCACTCCACTTGAATCAGGCATACCGATGGCTAGAAGATGAAAAGGAATAAAACGCCGCGACACTTGAATGACAAGAAATGAAGCAAAGTTTCGCGGTCTGGCACATTGCCGACATATTTTCTGAGCTGCAGCTGCTACAATGGATCGGCTGCGTGTGTTATTGTTATTTGGCCGAGTACTTCTGTTTAATAGCCTATAGCCACCTTGGTAACGAATGGCGATAATAAATAGAACGTGCAGTGCAGTTCAGACTGTTCATACAAACTGCACATAGAGTTTGAAACGCTTCAGACTGCATTTCTTATGTGCGTCCGCCAAATGTGGGCGATATTACGAGATTGTAGCACTACGTTGCTGGAATACTTATGAATCTGTATTTGTGTATTATCTATACTTTAGTATCAGATTTATTTTCTGTACTCAGCCATGAGATGGTTGTTTATTTCGCTTGCATTGCATCGCAAAGTGCCATAAAGGCTAAAGTTATATTCTCAAGTGAATCAATCTGTAATGCTTTCAAAGTGACAGCAAAAAAGCACTTGCACGACTGATGGAATGCCAAATTACTAATCAAACAATAGATTAGTGAGTTGGCATTCTCTTTACAACACTTTTTTGTGATAGCGTGCTAAAATATAAAGTTTCTGTTTCTATCAACATTATGATTATTTACTTACAAAAAGAAAGTGAACGTTTCATTCAGACCTCTACTCGCATATTTATATAACATAAATGCAACAATAACATTCATTATTACTTATTAGACAACCTAATTATGACCTATTACCACAATATGACATACATTTCTACATTACGACAAAGTATCCTTTTTACGTTTCCTTTAATTTATCGAATTTGACTCTATTTCATCAAATTAATTTCATTTTCTCATCATTAAACACCTTGAGGAATACATTTATTGAAACGATTCTTTGAACTCGCTCCTCCTACTTGGTATGCAGCTCGGTTACTGTTTGTCAAGTAAGTTTTCCAACTCTACGTTAAGCCATATCGATTGAACATTGAAGTATTTATTGCCAAATCCGATAGCGAGGCGCTCGACCACCAATATAGATCAATATTAGCACTTTGAAAGCGTATCATTTCACATCAGAATTTTGCTTCAGAATGCCCCACAACTAGAAATGAATTAGCATATTTCGTTATTAAATAAATCCATGCATTCTTTGCACCACCTATGTGCAATAACAACAATTTAATGTGTTTAACACAGACGTATGTGTGGTTACAAAAGGATTGAAAATAGGTCTAACAAAGTCCAAAGATGTAAGGATGATTTTCAAACTGCGGAAGCTCATTTCAAGGCCAAGGTGATTTTCCGCATAATTTGAACTTGTGAGAATATGGAAAATTAAAAATATTCCATCAGTAACTACTAGCTACTGAATTTTCTAATTATGTGAACTATGGTCCATGTGTTATGCAAAGAGTTATTGGCGTTTCATATTTTATGTAGCAGCTACTGTATTGTGTAGTTTGAACTACTTTAATGGCGTCTTTAACGATTTAGCTTCTGCAATACCGGTAGCTGCACTAATCGCTACTTTGTGCGCGTTAAATTTTAATTACAATAAAACACAAGAATACATTTAAGAAATCTGTCATTTCATAATCTGTTTGAACGACACTTAAATTTTTTTTTTCCATGACAAATGAGCGCCAAATTGATTTTCTAAATACGTTTTTGGCATACTTTTCAACAAATTAATTTTTTTTAAATTATTAAAGCTCCAACATTATGTTCAATATATGGTTTTGAAGTATATCACATTGTAACCCGCCTACGCAATCAACTCCATTGAGTCTAACACCCTGTGCTCGTTTCAATTCATACAACAAGATGATTGCATAGTTTCTCAGAGTTCAGATCACTCTTACATATACGAGTTACTTATGTGCCTTGCTTGATTCACTCAATTTCTCAGTCAAATTTAATAAGCACCTAGCTCACGCGGTCACGATGATCCGTGGTGGTTTGCATATTCAAGCGCGAGGTGTGAACATAGATTGCACATTACCGTGAGCAAAAACTTTGCGCACTTTAATGATAAAAAATATTCGGTTTGTGCTAATTAATTATTTGATATTAAAGCTTTATAAAAATTAAAATCTTACACGTCAGATCTCTTGACATCTCATTCATGTATTCAGTACTTTAGTGAAGTTGGTAAATCACCGAACAAGAACTTTGAATTGAACGACATAGAATTCGCCTTTGGATTAACCGTCGCGTCATGATGCCAATCGATTTTATGACAACAAAGCGAGAATTAAATTAACAAAAAAGGGTTGTCCATCGATGACAATACACATTCCGACAATCTACATAAAACTTAAGAATTTTCGCATCAAGTAAAAAGTAAACAACGCTCAAACACACAATCAGCAAAGTGAATTACAAACGACCTTGATGTTTTCTCTTTAATTTGTATTGTATTTATTAAAAAACATGTACTCACATCTCATCATCATAAAGTTTGTATTGATTTTATGTTCAATTAAGGTGACAATGTATGCAATATACAAGCATAAACTATAGAAAATATATGGATATAGGGAACTTTCAATTTGCATTTGTTTGATCATTAAAATGAAACCCTTGATTTTTGTACGAAATTAGGAATTCAAAACAAACTGCTTGATATTTATGAGTTTTAATATTTTAATGCTTCTAAGGCGCCAATAAATCGTTAAGACGTCCATCCACAACTCCAAGTGTCGCGTCAGCACTATCCAGTCAATACTTGTGCCCCTTCCCTATTTCCCATTGCGATACATGATTATCCTTCAAATGTGCATTTACCGCATCTACAGTATACTATCCAAGAGCTGTCGCTGTTCGTTGTCAATGCATTAGCTGCCGATTTCATGCACTTAAACACGCGATATTCGCGCCAAGATGTTTGTATGCCGCCATGGTGCAGTCAGTCGCAGCAGCCACACAGCTTTAACCAGCAAACGCAAGCAACTCGAAGAAAGTGGCAGAACATCGTGAGCCAATATACTCGCTTTTTAAGTAGATTTTTACTTTTTGATAATTGCGCTTGATTTTAAAATCTTGTTTCATTCCTCTTCATTCACTGTTTGGCTTCTGCTCTCATATATGTTTTTTTTTTTTGTTGCACAATTATATGCAAGTGGTGGAGTGTCGTTGTGCGCCGCGCCACTGTAACTGTGCTGCTTGTGTGAAACTCTTAAACAGTGTCATGTTTCAGCGTTATCAAAATGTACCACACCAGTGCTATGGGTGGCTGGCATCTGCAGCAGCCCGAAGTGCTTCTATGCGCACATTTGGTTGCACAGATCGTACATGAAATTTAATGAACACGCATAAGACACACACACGCTTTTCTATCTGCTCTTGTAAAATGCGGCAAAACAAGACGTGAAAAGCAAATAAAGGATAGTGTAGGCACATTAAATCAATTAAATTACGATAAAAGCCACGATTATTGATACTATTGCTTAAGGCGTGTTTCCCTTTTTTCGTGTTTCTTCTTATTTGTGCGCTACATTTATGTACGCGCTGCGCTCTCTATGCCAATGAACAGATAGCCCGTGGTATACCAATATGTGTATACATACAATCAACCGTATGGGAATATTGAAAATGAATTCCCGCAGAAAAGCTCGAGGGGGAAGCAAAGCTTTGAATTACACGCATGATTGCCATTTTTTTTTTCTCACTTAACCTAAAAGCACGTTATAGAGTTGTTTAAGAATAGGAATGCAAGTGCCATGTTTTTTTTCTTATTGATTTTTAAAAACTTAAAATATTTTAATGAATAAATACCTCATAATGACGTTCCACTCCAAGGTTAGGATTCCACATATTCAGGCTGCTTACTATTTAGATATCTGTACAACATAGAAAAGAACAAAGTCAGTTAAGGCGATAAAAAAAAACTCAAACAGTCATGCACTGCAGTGGCTCTCTAAAACTAAAAGTCTTAAATAGCACAACGAAAAATTTAGTCAAGTATTTAAAAGTCACCAGAATGTTAAAAACTATTTCAGGCCATTATGCGCTGCTTATGTGAAGACGCTTTGAGTAATGAAGTGCCGCACATTTAATTGAAACATAGTTGGTGGCGGCGCGGCGCTTTTGATTTAGAAAATGTACACAGATTTTCAGGCTCATATAACTTGGTGGTCGTTTGGGGCTCTTCTTAGTAAGAGGTTTTGTCAGATTGCGCTTGAGATCAAGTTGAAACTGTTGTTTTGGTGACTTCAATTGATACTTGCGTGTATCACAAGGAAATTCGTGTGTGGTTTCAGTCAGTATTATTGATTGAATTTTCTCCTACATGTTTTTGTACTTAGTATTTACTTATAAGGAACCTTTGTACAAGGCTTTTTAAGCAATTTGATGCGAACTATTTAACAGTAACTCCAAATTAAATGTTGACATTCTCCAATATTATGCGGGCACAGAGTTGCCGTAATTCAATACATAAAATGACGCACGCTATCTTTGACCGTTGAATTGGACGTATTTTACGAATCTTATCTCTGACCATATTAGAGCAAATAGTATATATTACAAGTCGATGAAATGTCCACGGGCAATAAAAAGCGACATAAATACCCAATTTATTGAGACTGCCTCCACAACTTGAAACCACACCATATAAAATATATTATCTTTCGTCGAAGCAATCATTTTATTGGATCAATTCTGGTTAAGAATTTGTTGTTTGTTCTGAATTATTAAAGAAGTTAGTCGACAGTATTTAAATGATCGCTTAACATAGATTATGGCAAATGCCCATATAAAAACTAAAAAAATATATGTGTTCTTCCGCATTTATAAACATCGCAATCTTATTAAAAAGTTGTGATGAGTTCAACTTCTCGCTGTTTGACCCGCTTCATTTTGATGATTCCATCACTGGCTGAGTCACTGATAAATGAACACGCTTACAATATTCAAATATATATAGAAAGGAAGAAAGAGTTGTAACTGCAGACAATTAATCTAAATATTTCAATGTCAGTGCAAGCTGCAGGAATTATTTCCATTTTGAATTCAGATGGCGTATAATACTTAAGACTCTGCTTCTCTTGGGCAAAGATCTTTATTAGTTAACCTGCAAAGAAGTTAACTGACGGAATGAACTTATCTGCACGGCGCGTTTGCATTTGTCGGTGAGCGCTGATCAGTACATACACGAACATACAAGTTGCATGAATTGCAAAAACTCATTACAAAGTTACTGGGAAAAGCGAGCCACAACCAAATGAGCTTCTGACATTAGTAATTAATATATGTTGTGCAAGTAAAGTGTGTTTGGTACACGAACTGATAGCCAACGAGCAACACCTTATTAGTTGCTGAGTTTCTTATGAAGCGACGCGACGCGACGCGACGGCAGTAACGCTGTTAAATTACAGTTGAGTGTGAAATTGAGTGTATGCGCGCGCATATTGCACCGAGTTCAAATCATTCCATCTAACTATTGTCATGTACCAAAAAGAAAGAGAAGCGCGCACATTCAAATCAATGTAATGAACATAATAAATTATCTTCTCAGCCTGCTTGTAATTATATTTCCTATAATTACCGGCACCGCTTGCATAACATGTGCGCGCATTTGCCAAAGAATGCAGTCCGTTAGTTCATTCCAAGACAGCTTCATTATCGATCCATTTCTTGCCGGCATTGGTCATTTCTTCATTTGCATTGCAAGGCGCCGCATGAATCGAACAAAATTGTAATTGTATATTTATCATAAATCTTAATATATAAACATGAGCAAAACAGGAGGCAAAATATAGTACAAAAGAAAGTCCATGTTCAACAATTATAATATGCAGTCGTATGTTCATGTGGTGAATGTTCGTGCAGCGTATATAAGATCAATCCGCCAATGCTTCTTATTTGCGTTCGTTTTACTAATTACCTCACGATACGATGATAACTCAATTATGATTGCATGTGCTTTAATCGATAATACATCATTCTCACTGGTGGCATGTTCCTATCACATGTGTAAAGCTGCGTGATGAGATTCGCTTTGAAAGTTCGTCGCTTAAGTCTTTCAATGACTGGCTTTTGTTGGAAAATACTGTACTTCAGTGCAAGTTCAATTAACAAATACATTAACAAATAAATAGATCAGATTAGTTGTCTAAAACAATAATGGAGCTTAATGGAACCTAACAAAAAATCGTTAAATCAGGAAACTATTGAATGTGAAGGTTTGAAGCCCAGGTCAATCAATAAGTATATCACCGATGTTTTCAAACAAACTTGCCGACTTGCTCCACATTAATTAAGCAACCTTTCACTATGCTCGATTAATAATTATAATTAATGAAGATTTGATGCAGACTGGCCTCTCTGGCACTGCCGTAAAATTCAATTAGTTTTATTAATTAATCGACTGCGCAATATTCAATTGAGCTTTTCGCCGATTCAGGAAATACTGGAGCAACCAACACACACAGAACATCTTACAACTTACAAGGCATAAGATTATATTTCTCCAGCAACTTCCATTCAAATTCTTTCCCTCGCACTTATTACAAAATGTAATCTTTCGCTCTTTCGCATCACTTTTAATATCATATCTTTGTTTCGTTTCCTTCAATTAAACGATGATCACGAGCACACAAGGTGGGGCACTTGTGATCTTGCATGAACAAACACAAAAGCACACAAGCAACAGGCAACAGGCGCATAGAGCAGCAGCCAGCAGCCTCTCGCTATACACATCGCACGCCATATGAAAGGAGGAAGGTGGATGGGATATAAAACGAATAAATATTCACGTATATATGAAGGAAAAAAGATATCAAAAGAAACAAAACGAAAATACTGAAACAACGCGGCGAAGAATCGCATCTGATCCGGCAACTTTTTCGCGATATTCGCGGCCCGTGGGAACTGGATCATTAGAACCGTGTGGCGCGAGTCAAGTTTATTTCACTTCATGGCACTGCCGCCCGCTCTTTAGACGTCGTATTCACATACAAATGTATGTTACGTGTGCGCGTCTTGTATTGCGCGCCGTGTCTAATGTCTATCGCGGCTAAGTTGCGGCATGGCCCGGCCTGGTGGCTGGTGGTGGCGTTTTTCGAATTTACATTTAAGCACGAGCATCGGCAAGTATCCGTCGTAATCAATAGAAAGACTTTCCAGCAATTAAGCACGACCGAATCTTATTTGTGCATATATTCGAGAATATTGAATGTGAATGTCTGGACGAATATGCTCGGCGTTACATAGCAAAGTGTGAACTGTGAAGGCGTTTCGCCGCACGCCAGTCAATTAATAAATTTTATCTTCACTGTTTTACATATTTGCCTTTATGATAAATGCGGGTGAATTGTTTTATTGACTTTTGATTAAAGTTTAAAAAAGGATGAGTGATTTTTATTCTTATGCAAAATGAAATGTATTTGGCTGAGGTGCAGGTAGGCAACGGAAGTTTTTGTATATAATATGAGTGACATATCATGCCAAAAAAAAATACAATTCTCTGCCATTCTAATTGAAAAACAAAAAAATTGAAATAATATTATATTCCCATAACGCAACAATTTTTACAAATAATTGCTATTTGTTATTCTTTTATACTCCGCCATCCACTTTACATACGTGTAAAAGGCAGCTCACCATACAGTTAGCTTGCCGCCGCGAAAACACTTAACTGCTCATCACTGGTGAAGATCAAACACCTAGGTAGTTATTGTAATTACAATTTGCTTCTTGAATACTTTTAGCTGCGAACCCAATTGATTTTTTGATTGCAAGCCGCCAAGTGGCGTGTTAAACGAGCACTTAATCGGCATATGTGTATCGCGGCAGTGCGTATTTCATAATTGTACCAAAGCGTCCTTCACAACGTTCCAGTTTACGCCACATTGTGTAGATTTTGAAGACATCTTGTAGTAAGCGCGAAAATGCATTAGAGGTACGTTAATTCGATACAATTAATTCAATATGTGTTAACTCATTAATTAAGCAATTGATTTCTTTTGGTGCGATCTCGCATTTTGCTTTTTCTCTAAAACACTTGGAGTCATTGTCTTGATTGCTTAAGAGATGGACTCTTAAGTGCATCTAACAAAATCATCTTTAACACACGGACTACTAAATATTCAATTGGCATTCATTTTTTTTTTTCATTAAACTGCGTATTGCAAGGCTGCATTAATTGCGCCATATTTTAAATGAGAATAATGAAATTAGAGCTTGCTCATGAAAAGATTTGTTGAATGAAAACGACTTTGAACAATAGAATTTCTTGATAATACAATAATACCAACTATTTAAATTCATGCAATTAATGAGAGACGGATTGCACGATCTTATAATTTTATAATGGTATAAAATATAGCAAGTCGATTTAAAATTTAACAACTTCTAATTCAGAATAAATAACAGCTCTGACTGCTAGCTGCCACATCTCAGGTGTTTAATCATTTCGTGTTATTCCATCATGATCTTAATTAAACAACGCCCTTATATCAAATATCGCACATTCGTGGATCATGCATTCAGCCAGCCCACAATTTAATACTCCACTTGTCTTATGACTTTCAGCAATAATTCTCGCGCAATCGTGCGTATTAGCACATTTTATTGCCAGCCAGAGGTGCGTCGAAATACATACTAAATGTATTTTGTTTTTGTTTTTGTTTTGCTTACTTTGCCTTTATAATAATTTATTTTTCACAAATGATACAGACACCAGCGTTAATATTGCTCATTGTTTGGTACAAACGTGCTAATTAAGTGTGGCTGAGGCATTGCGTTGAGTGTTTATATCCACGGTGAGATGCGATGTGAGCATCTTAAATGGAATCTCATTTTTGTGGTGTAGACGCGTATATAAAGTGTTAAATTCTTCTCATTTCTTTTTTTTTGTTTTGGCTTCACTTTGTATTACTCTAAAAAGGGTGTGTTTAGTGTGATATAATAAAATCAAATAAAAATTGTAGCACATTTTTAAGCAGTGGCTATTAATTATTTTGTTGATGGCGCAATGCTGCCCCTTTTACATTTCCTTTGTCGGCGCGCCTCTTAACAACTTGCTCGTGGACTTTTTACTGTCGCTCCCTTTATGCCTTATTAACTTTTCTTAATCCGTTTTATAAGCGGCCAATGTATGCTTATGCACTCGTTTTGTATTTATACAAAAGTGGATAGCTGTATCTTTTATTTAAAAGAAATTAACACTGCGATCATTGAAATCGTAAATATCCAACATTTCGCATTGCCTTCGGTCTTTACGTCGATTAGAAAAATTGTTAACGGCATTAGACAAACAATTCACACAGTTAAGAGTTTGATGCCGGTCAACCCGCATGGTTCATCTTTTTCAGCACAAACTGCAATCTCCTCAGTGAAATTCTATTCAATTGGCAAACAGTAGCCGCGTTGTACATTAAATAAAATGTGTGTTGAAGACGATAAGAAACTGCATTCACAATAAAAATAGCGCAATAACAAATCGAAAACCCGTTGAATCTTTTTGTACGACTACGTATAAGATGGAAGTAGAATGTCCCGCGCGTAGAGGCAGCGGATATTGAGTCTGCAGAAGAAGTGCTATTCGTGAGAAGAAAAGCCATTTAACGCCTTCGCTCTTTTGGCCAGAAAACATTTAATCTTCCGACAACACCATGTACTTTACCGTTTCGATGTTTTCAAGTCTGTTTACGCTGCACCCTGACTAGTAGAGGATTTCTCTTCGCGTTTTATATAAATATAGGCTGACTTATGTGTCAATAGTCTTGTTTGTATTTTCACCGCAGAAGCAAGCGGCTTTTAACTTGAATATTCAAGTGCTGATGAAAATCATATTTGCTACTTTTTTACAATTGTGGTTACTTTTATTAATAGGTAATAAAACAGATATAATTAGAAAAAATTGTAGTGTAGCTTTACGCAATAATTTATTTATCTTTTACATATTCTAACACATGTACGCAAAAAAAACTGTATTTAATCCTAAAAATATAAAATAACATCAGAGTACACGATAAAAGCTAAAGTTCGTCGCCTAATAATTTTACTGAAGTCTTTCCTTTTTTATCTTTAATTTCACGAAATGTCCATTTTAAAACATAATTATAATAAAAATATGAAACATTATACCGACGCGTTTGTAAAAATAAAATTTGTTTCAAGATTTCGATATTAATTTATTTTTAATTACCAAAATATCAATTTGAAATATTACATATCAACTTACCTCAATAAAAAAGTCACTTTGAAGTAATTTTGCGATTGATTGCAACTTTTTATGGATGACTTAATGATTGGTCTTGTTATCCATTTGGTATTCAACACAATAATTGAGCATGATTTGTATTTATGTATATGTTTATAAATATTTTCTTTAACTTTTAAACTCACTAGCACTTAACGATGTTCAGTCGATTACGTTTTAGTTGTATTTTCTGCGAAACGCTTTCAATAGTCAGTATCCCATAAATCACTTGTATCCATTTGAACTCATTGAAATCACAACAATAAAACTCATCAAGCAGAGTTTGTTTTATTGTAGCCAACAATTAATTGTTTCAACCACACATCCAAAATTAATAACACAAATCTGTTGCAACAATACAACCATCAAAATCACTCTTCCACATGACAACGCGAGTTGTTAGCCAGACACAATAATTTGTACACAAGACAAAAACTTTAGTTAACCGAAAATGTAAATCATTCGCTGAACGCTGTGATACGTTCGTGCAATCGAACACCTAACAATCGACTAACTGTGGAACAACACAAAAGATCTTTTGACTTTTTGACCGCGTACAGTTTCCAAAACGAAAACTGTATAAACAAAAAACACACACGCAAGTCTACCACACATCGACAACCAGACTGGAAATCTGAGTACCACCACTGGAACATTACCATCACGCTGGAATCGGCGGCCAATCAAATGCGTGCGGCTTGGCAATGAGGAGGAGTTCAGCTGGTATGCTGAGTTAAGACAATACAGGTTTAGCTCAGCTTTTCTTTACGCCTTTATGCTGTCATATTCATTGTTTATTTTTTTTTTTTTAAATTACTGTTTTTTCATGTTGCCCTCCATTGCCAAAAATAAGTTTACTTCATTTTTCTAATTTATATTAAAACAACATTATTTAAAAATATGTCCTGACTTGTTGCAGTTTTTTTTTTCTTCTTATTCTCAACTGCGGTATATGTCAGTACGCACAAAATGTGTTTTACATGTTATACATATCCTGGTTTAGCAGGACACAAGAGAGACAGAGTTAGCATGACATACCTTTGTACTTGTGTGAGTGTGTCTACCGGTAAGCGTCCTGATGGATGCGACAACTGCACTGCCCAGCGCAGCGCTGCGTCTCACAAGAAGTAATTAGTCGGATGGCAAATTTTTTTGTGCCCCAATAAAATGGAAATATTGGCATGCCAATTGTGTGTCGTGCCCGTTTACCTACCGAACGTTTTTGTTGCTTTTTTGTGTAAATAAAAAACAGTTGGTTTACAATGGGAGAAAAGGTTCGTCGCTTGTTAAATGTGTCCGAGTCTTTTGTTTGGCCACTTTTATGTTTACTGTGTTTGGCCAATGGTTTTGAAACGTTCACTTTTTTAAAGGACATATCGTGTATTTGGTTCAAATTTTATGAGGGTCATAGTTGGTATTTGGACTAAAAAAACAATTTGTCTGGCGATTTAAAAAAACGACACAATTAAGTTGTAACAAGCGAACAATGGGAGGGTTTTTTAAAAAAATAGATAAATTTTTAAATATGGCAATATTTGCACTATGAGTGCAATTTCGTAAGAATGTCCTTGTAATATAATTATTTCCTTGAAGTATATTAGTCGTCCTTTCTGCCAAAAAATATTTGGCCACCAAAATAAATCTGTGAGAGTATGTGTGGTTTTTTTTTTAAACATTTGAATTTAAACACTATTTTAATTTTTAGCATCGTAGTTGTATTTATGTCAAAAATAAATTTGAAATTGAATTTAAATTTAGAATGGAAACAATTATGCATTTAGAAGTATTTTGATGTTTAACTATATAATTAAAATCAACTCTAAGTGATTTACTTTGGCACGTGACAACCCTTTTGTTAAAATTGTATTTTGAATAACAGTATGACTCAACTAAACCAGTTAGATGAAACAAGTTACAAGAAAAGATAAAACTCATCACTTAATTTTTATCTCAGAAATCAATATAAACATCAGATCATTGTAACACTCACAAAAAGCAATGTTTGTATAGAATACTGAATACACGTACTTAAACCTACGTATGTAAAGACAAAATGTGTCAAAACGAAAAATTCTTAAGAATTCTATCATTTATTATTGTTTAAGCATGCTTCTCTATTATAAATTGAAATAAACAATAAAATTAGTAGCAATCAGGCGAGAGATGAGATCTTCAAACCACGCGTTCTCGCGCCAAATAACAATGTCATGAAGAGTTGTGATTTAAGTACCGAAAAAAAACGAAGAAGAGCTGTAGTTTTCTTTTACAATACTTATACGCAGAATTAAAATTTCAAATCATTTTCAATACTCTTCGCAGCTTCTGCCATTGTTTATTGTGGACGGAATTTCCACTTTATTTTCATTAACAACGTTGATTTTTTTCATTTGAGCACAACGTTAGACAGTATGGCATCACCTCAACTACTCATCGGGTAACGACAATAGGTCAGACCGAAATCTGTATATATAGAAGGCGTGAAAAGATGAAAAATCTAAAGTTAACAGATTAATCTGTATTGTAATTTAAATTACTCAGCAGCTTTTTAAGCGTATGAACATGTGTGTATATAATATTGTATATTGTGTTGAAATAAGTCAAATAGACGCTCGGTGGCGGACCACAGCTCCATATAAAAGAGCTATTCCTTGAAATGAAAGACGTGGTTCTAAGCAAACGGGTACACATAATTAAATCAAGACATTTCTGTCGTGGCTTGTTCAAACGTTGACAACCATTGAATTATGCGTATATTATAAAATCTGTCTAATAGGTGAGAATTGGAAATATGAATTTGATTTAAAATCACTCCATAAAGATTTGTTAATTTGTTAGAAGACATACCGCGTGTGAAACGTAAATAGAAGGCGTGCCATTTGTGTTTAAATGTGAATATTTTTTAAAATCGTTTTTAATACACCCTGAGTTGTAATTTATTCAAAGACTGTTGGATTTGTTGGTTTATTGTCAATTTTCGATAAAACATTTCCTTATTATTATGGAACTGTTTTGTTTTGTATTTTAGCATAATCTTCAACATTTTTATTATTTATTTCACATTTACCAAGTTTTCTCATATTCACAATTTTTGTTATTTCGTAAAAATCGAACTTGTGCAGTTTTCTTTCAATCATTCCGTGTTAATTGTTCTAGAAAATAACACTATTTACCTGGTACACATAAGTAACGAAAAATAAAAATCAAAACTGTCTTGCCTAAAGTCATTTTAGCAAAATGAAATATTTTCCCATCAGTCGAACGTGTCGCAGCACTTTAATTGCCATATTTATGCGTTGCACCGATTTCCAACTGTAATTATCAGGCTAAGCATTTTGCTAATTAGTTTAAAATAAAAGCAACTGGTTTTTGGTTCACACGAAATTAACATGAACGCATTGAAATTTAAGAATCGACTTCAATATCTTCCGGTGAAATACTTAAATTTGTAATCAATTTTTTAAATTTAAAATATGCTTGCATTAAATTTTCAAAAGTTCGCCAAAGTTTCATTTCCCAAATAATTAAATGACATATTCGGCTGAAAGTCAATCCGGGTACCATGTACCACCAATGGATGCAATATGACATCCAAGACAAATGTGTTTGTTTTGGTTGTGCGATAAAAACATTTTCATTCCAAATGGAATCGTTTTGAGTTACGCGCGTAAATATTTGAACTCTCAAGATGGCATTATAAGTTTTCCAAAATAGACGCGTTACGATGTATATAGCGAAGATGGTTGATGGTCTACCGCACACTCTTCTTTATTGGCTTCAATTTCTCATAGCAAGAATCAGAGACTGGCTAGTGCAAGTGTCAGTGGCGTAAAGAAAAGCTATTATTTTCATTGTGATTTTTGTTTTCATTCAGTCATTGACAAATTTCAGCCGTTTATACGATTTTCGTTTCATTTTATTATTAACTTAATCTTGACATTAGTCAAATTAGAAGTCACACTCGTATTACACTTACGCATGTGGTCTTACACTGAATTTTATAGTAAAAAATTGCTTTTTTTTTATATACTTAGATATATAAGAGATTTAATATATGGACACAGTAATGTAAAAGTTAAAAAAAAGGAATTTTGATATTTTTCTGGAAGTTGTTTTCATAAATTGTCGATTAAATTAATGTCATTAGACTTTTACTTGATTGATAAATTTCTCCTTGGATCCTGATAATTTATTAATCTTTTTCTCTTTTATTATAGGAAAATCGCCTATGACGTGGCTTATGAACAGAGATGTAAGCCAACCCATTTGGTGTTTGGTGAGTTGAGTTGAATTATTCCTATTAAACACTAGCAATGACATATTTCCCTAATTTGACGGTGAAAATCTTAAAAAATTGTATTTCTCCCACACAAATTAAATAAGCCAATGTAACGGTGTAATCATATATCTTCATTATCTAGATGTACATGATATGGACAGTATTCTTCGCCGTTTAGATTATTCTTCTCATAACATAATTATAGCTCTAAAACTGTCTCATCCTGGTAATCTGATTCCGTTTCTCGACATTTTCGACACATAACAACAAAGTAATTATTTACAGTTTTGAATCCATTTTATCGTCTTCACCTGACAAACGTAACCCAGGTAAACACGAAGTCCGTGCTTTTCCCTAAAGTAATTCGGCGTTATTAAAGATATTACGCTCCCATGACCAGTACTTGAATGACCATCATCATCATTACACCGACATTAAGGTGCACATAGTGAAGTTTGTTGAGAAGATAAACAAGTGGAAAACAGTGTCACACGGCACTTGGATAAAAAATGCACTGATTTAGATATCAGAGACACGATCGCACTTGTTGTCGGAGTTTTCTTCCTATAAACGAGTGAAAGCCAAAAAAAAGAAAATATTTGAGTTATGCTCAAGGAGGATTTTCTACGTTATACCAAATAATTGTTTAGTCTTATTATAAAAAAAAAAACAATTTCTAAGTCATAACCCGCAAGTAAAAGCAAACAAGTTTTACTAAATTATAATTTTTTTTATTAAATAATTTACGTATTGGTACAATATTTTTGCTTGGATGACATAAATTGCTTTTTTAAGTTAATGCCAATTAATCTAAACGATTTTCTAAATGTCAATACACTTTTGACATGTTCACCAACCGCCTATTGTTAAAAGTCACTATATAATATATGTAATGTGTTTAAAATTTAAACATATCACATTTCATATTACACCATGATAACGATCTTATTGACAAACCTTGTCTACAACAAAAACATTCTCATACACGTTTCACAGTTTGACTTGCTATCAATATAATACAGAACTGCAAAGCTCATATATGAAAACATGGATGTCAACAGCCCACATTGACTGAATAATCTTTGCTTTCAGCCGATCGCCCATGTCTCTCTGGACCATCCAATACAGCACATACGCGCACATAACACGCCGTTTTTAGCCCGTTTATTTTTTTCTTCCCTCCAAAGCTTTATTTCAAATATAAATCGCAAGATAATCAGACATTTATTTTGTAAACCACCTGAACATCATCTCGCGTCCGGATCATCATAATGTAGAAATATATTCATGAATTATAAACCAGATTATTCTTATTCTGTGTCGTCTGTGGCATGTTTTAGGACGGTGATAACGATAATGGCTACAGTAAAACTTAAAGCTCGCCCAATAAAAACGTATCGTCCGCGCCGTTCGCGGTGTGTGCCCGCTGTCGTCATCTTGAACGTGTGTAGCGCAATAAAATCGAAAATAGGAGGACCAGAATATTGTGTTTTGTGTGTGATCGGTAATTTATTGAATTTGGTTTTAATCTATTTAAACGGAACAATCAATTTGTTGACCAATAACAATAAAAACAGGGATCAATCGGCGAAAGATGAAGAGCGTCTGCTTAAGAAACAATTTGGGAGAAATTTACAATCGATCACACACACCTTTCTAGCTATTTCGAATGTCTATAGAATGGCAGTAAAATTTTTGGAAATTGATTTTATACCGATTATCATAATCCCGGTTGGGACGACATGAAAGCAGTTTATGCTACAAAACAATCAATAAATTGTCTGATAATCGCCGATAACTATTGTCGGAATATCAAGAAAGACTTGCGTGTGCGCCTTTTTTTTATTATTCATTTGAATGGTTCTTAAGGATAGATGGCACACTTTACTAGTTCATTTGAAAAATTTGAATTTTATTAGACAAAAGCAGCCGCTTTAAATTGTAGTCCATAAAAAAATTGATTCTCAAATTTAATAATTTTATCGTTACAAATATTTAACACGGAAAAAAACAATTAAACGTAAAATCTT
>JANSTS010006210.1:8730-22967 GCA_026546915.1 Sylvicola fuscatus | reverse complement strand
GTTCCATCCGGGATCGAACCGGAGACCTTCTGCGTGTAAAGCAGACGTGATAACCGCTACACTATGAAACCACATGTATAGAGCCGACCGAAAACCGCCTTTTGTGCGGAAGTTGCATGTTACCAAACACGAACAGCACGAAGAGCGGATACTGAGGAAAGCGAACGGCGCGGCTTGTGCAGCGCGAATAGCCGAGACAAGCGAGCAGACGTCAGTGTATTTACAGTTTACAGCCGAACCATTTCAAACTTGAGGTTCTTTGGGGTAACTGCTGTGGCAGGCGGTAAGCTGTTAAAACAAAAAAATATTCTTCTGTCCAAAAGCAAAAACAAAAGCAAAATAATATTTAAAAAAGTTTTACTCGTGGCGTGTCAATGTGATTTTAAACTAGAATTTCATCAGATTTGTTCAAAATTAACAGAAAAGCAACAATTGCAACTTGTAATACTGTTAAGACAGGTTTTTTTTTTCATCTATGCATGTATGTGGTGTAGTGGAATAGTGAACAAACATCAATACACATTACACAAGGCAAAGTTGAATCAATGTGAAGTTTCAAGAAACTGTAGTGAATCAAACAGGTGAAAAAAATATGTGAAAAAAGATCTGATTAAAGCAATAAAATTTTCTAAAAACTTAAGTTTATGGATAAAAACAAAACAATAATGACACAAATTGATGTTAAGTGATTGATATGGCTCAATAAGGTGTTGTTGACAAAGTGTTTAATTTTTTAGATCTTCGTGTTACTGACCAAAACCTTACACAATGAATCTGAACAGTCGTATTAAGTGGAACAAATGTTTGGTCTACACTTATGTTGTTATACTGGCGGTGAGTTTGATAACCTTTCTTAAAAGTTCTGGCAACAGATTTTCGTCCATTGTAGCGAGGTCCCACCATAAATCAGTTTTAAATGAAGGTAGCTCCTCGATTATGCCAAAAAGTGCTGCGAATCCATTCATGGATTTAAAATTCAAAACATGTTGATGTGGCTATATGCTCGTAGGCCACAGTGAAGAGAATTTATCATGTGTTTTGTTTTGTGGTTATTTGAGTGTGTGCATGCATACCTGCAACTTATGCGTTTCACTTTGGTAGATCTTTCTTTTCTTTGGTTGAACACGCCTCAACCAATCGTGACAACTCGCGAGTCGCGACCACACCAAAATTGCGTCAACTCTTCGTCTGAAATTCGTTTCAAGTTATATAATGTTAAATTATTTCCGATTTGCCGCCAAAATAACAAAATTGTTAATTTTTCATAAATTACCACTAAATTGAAGTAAAGTAGAAAATATATTTAACGTTTTTTCTATTTATCTATATTTTTTCATAATAGCGTACTTTGTCATTTCCTTTAATGGTAATTGAATATATGAAACATAAAGGAATAACAGTAATTATCGGCAACAGGTTGAAGCATAAAAAAGTGACTCACGATTTTTGTTGTATTTAACATGAAATTGTATCCGTTTGAGGGTATTTGTTGTTTTGTTTATCAATTACTAAATTGATATATTTATTTACATTAAAGTCGAATTACTGGGAGATTTATCTGGCAAACAATACACTTTTCATATTGTTATGTCAGCAAATTTTGTAATAAAAAGTAATTAACTATTTTCAAAGGGGAAATAAAATAACAAATCACAAATTGATCAGACTTTCCTAATCAATTATAAACAATGAACATGCAGCTGGGAAATACAAACCGGTGAGACTTGAGGAGTGAGATGAATTATAAGGGTTTTTCCTTAAAAATATTCTAAGAAATTGCTTCAAAAACCGATGAATAAGTTTCACAACCAAAAAAATTGTCTAGTAAAGAAGCAAAGAGTCGCATTTATTTGATATACTATCATAAAAGTAAAGCATATCGTACAGTACATAAACAAACAAAAATAAGATCTTGATAAAACTCTTGAGATAATACTTCATAGCTTAAAAATTGAAGCTAACATGTCATGTGGTGAGGCGTCTCAATACCATAAAACAATTGTGATTGATACAAAGAAAAAAGCCTACAATGACAAATTAGCACGTTCTGCCTTATCACCAGTCTTGAAGACACGCAAACAAATACGTGATGACAACTGATAAGATATCCGACTTTGAAAGTAAGATAAAACAAATAACATATTCAAGGTGCAACATAAGGAATTTGTTTCAGGTCATACTCGTAAAGAGAGAGTCGTAAAAACTTCCTGTTAGTATGTGTCTAAAACTAATAATTACTGTAATTACTATTGTTATGAACTGTTCCTTAAGTGTTTAACATAAAATAGTTGCCGCATTTCCATTATGGCACAGCGAAAATGCAGACAAATGAAATATGTTATAGTCAAACCATAAGATTCATGTTTTCACCAACATTATTAACTTTATTTTTTGTTGATTCCCTTACTGATTGATTGATTATCAACATTTGGCTCTGCCCAACGCAAAAAGCTCAACTAATGTAACCAGTTCGAGTAATTTGCATACGCATGCGCATCGGAAAAGAGGTCACCACTTACATTAAGTCACCTCTTGTTGATGGAATTGTTTGACGTGCGAGAAGCATAATGTGACAATGGCTGGCGACAGTTTTATTCAATGATTCTGAACAGTCTTTGTTTGAAATGATTTATGTATTGTCATTTAAAATTAAATATATGCTCACATCAATGAATGGATGCAAACCTTTCTACCGTAAACTTAAATTAATTAAAATGGGTTTTAAATTTATTTTATGAAAACTATTCAATAAAAAAACCTTTCATTGTGTTTTTTCAACTGATTACACTTTATTACAGATAGTTAAATTGTCACATGTGTGGCGTCTCATTTATGCTTTTACTTGCTGTTTACTTTAAACAAATGTAATTTTTTTTTTTCAAATTGCTCGTATTTTATATAATATAAATTATTCTTCCGACTTCTTGAGTACCCCTTCTTTCAGTTAATGGTTTTAATTTTTAGAACCACTTAAGCATCGATCTGTCTTTCATTGAACTTAAAAGATCTGGTTTTAAATTCCAAAATAATGTATAATACATTCATTATACAATCAAATCATCATTTGTTTGTTTATTATTCATTTAATTTTTATGAATCGCATAAATCAACTTTTTAACGAGTTCAATTTATGATTTCTAGCCTCATAAATTTTCAATAATCGTCTAATATGGGTGTTAATGTTTTACAGGAAATTTAGAAAGAAGCATTATTTTTTGTTAGTTTATCTACAACTAAATTTTCTTTGCTTCATTATTGATTAACCTAATTAAAATTTAAAAAAAATTAAAATGTAAGACGCATTTCATTTTGTAGGACTTCTTTGGCAATGCAGACACAAAATTTGGTGTGACAAAAGTGCAACTGAAATGTTTATGCCAGAGGGCCTTTTTTGAAACAAGATCCAATAAACAGAATTCAGCTAAGGCACATGCTGTCTTCTGAAACATGATACAACTGCGACGTTTCTAACATGAAATTCTTGTGCTGACTGATTTCGGGCGACATAACTTTTTGTTTAGTTTGTCGTATTTCGCAGATTATGTCGATTTTTAAGCATAATTTGCCATTGAGCTGTAAAAACAATCATCATGTCCCTCCTAATTAATAAAAAAAATTTGTTTGTAAAAAAGTGACACGATTACACGAAGAAATGTATTTTAATAATTGTTAACTGACTGCTAATTTGTAACGACCGAAGTAAATTTTTTTTTTGACGAATGGTCAATAATTAACTTGCAAAATTTTATGTTTATTTTCTTTTGATTACTTTTGTCATGATATTTTGAAATACAGCATGTAATTGCAGATATTATTTCCGTTAATTTAGCGATTCAGTTATTGCAACATGACTGATGAGTTATGATTAGCGGTCAACATTTCAAGCATCTAACATATGAAATGTGATCGCCAATAAAATGGAAATATTTCTAGACTATATGCTGTTAATTCTTTCATCCGGTAGTCAAACTTAATCCACTGCCTTAAATTCATAAAAATTATCGTAAAGAAACCAATTTTTTATAATTAAATGTTTTTTTAATCAGTTCATCAATTATAACGTTTTTGGAAATAGTTTTCCTTGCTCAACTATTCATATAAATCGCATTCTTTTCAAAGAAAAATGTTAGACGCTAACCAACCATAAGATGTGGTTGGCATAACTCCAGCATCGCGGCCAACTTACGCACAGTTTCAACATATTCTTTGTCCACAACAAAGAACTGCAGCGACCGACATGTGACGATTGACACTGCGCGACAGTCAAGTGTCAACATTCGTAGAAACATAATTATTTATGTTGTTCTATGTATTTCTAATTTCTGGCTTTGGCATTCACATATGTTATGGAATATTGACGTTTACTCTAAATTACAGTCACAGAGAGTTCTAATTATAGGAGCGGATGAATCGTGTGTGAATAAACAATTAGAAGCAGTGCCGCGTATGTGCTGGGATCAGATTCTGTATTTCCAAGTAAATAATTGTTGGGATAAGTTCAGAGCCGATCCAATAAAGCTAATTGAACAAATTTTATGGCTTTTATTTGTATAAAAATAGAGTAATATGTAAACAAACGGTAACTACTTTATATGAACAATAGCAGATTACTTGAACATTCCCATTAAACCTTTTTTTTCTATAAATTAAGGTAATTTTTGTATTATTAAAAAATTTCTCTTGAAAACATAGTTATTTTGTGAATAAATTATAACCAAATCATAAGCGATTTCCGCTAAAGTGCCCGGTAACATCCGGTGCCAGATAAAAACCAAACATGATTTTTTTTTGTCTCCAACAAATTTGTGTAGCATAATTTGAAAAAAACAAAAAATGTGTAACCGCTTGAATCGTTAAAACATTATAAGTAGCCATACATGTCGGTTCGAAATACATAGTTATGCTGAGCTTATTATGCATGAGTTTTATCAGATCCGCAGCAGAACACACATGTTGGCGGCAAATTGCGGCGCGGCGCGACGCGACAAAATGTTTATGTTCATATCAGTCGTCGCAACTTTTTATGCTATGCTCATTAATATTTTGACTTTATGACGATGTAAGCAATTCGGTTGAATACAGGCTGACTGTTGGTATTCGGGCACCAGTGACAAATCACAAGTGTTTTATCTTTTTTTTTAGCCGCATTTGCAATTTGTGTACAAGTCTTACAGTACCCCCAATATTCCTTGAGATATGTAATTTTTAAGACGTTTAGCACCAGATGTTTGCAAAAAGCATGGTAATAGCACAAACAAGGCATTCAATGTTTTACTATAAGTAAGACAACCAGTCCCAATGGTTTTAGGCTCAGAATTTATATACGTTCATCTTTTTATAAGAAAAATTCTACTCCTTGTTTTGCAGTTTATTTAAAATAATAGATTTCATTCATTCTTAGCCTTGACCTTTGCGTTATATCTACATAGTTCAATGTCAAAAGACAATATCTTAAAGTCATTTTTTTATATACAACTTTTTTATAAAAAATATTGCGCCAGCCCTCCCTGCCGCGTGTGTTGGGAATATAGTAGAAAAGCATCGAAAGTTCTACAATTTCGTATTTAAAATGGAGGTGAATTCCTTATTCTCTTTGCTAATGATTTGCAACCTTACGAGGGTGAATTTAGAATGACTCACATAAAATTGCTTACAAGAAAAAAAAGGGTTCATGAGGCGATTTAAATCATTACGAAGTTTTTTTTTACCAAAAACATTTTTAACGGACTGCAAGTTGTGTTTAATAAAAAAAGGTTTATTTGGATATTGCAATTCTTAAGTGTCGCAAATGCTTAATTCAAAGCGAGAAAAAGATTTCTCTGTACTGAATTTCAATTCTTAGTTCCCAGTGAGCTGAACTTGTTTTCCAAAGAGTTGCACAGATGTTTTTCATGTATTCATCACTATACAGACTGGTTCTATTGTTTAGCTGAGATTTAGTTTCATCTTATACTTCATTTGCTCCCTCCTTTCTCTGCCGATTGCCGTCGCCGTCTGACGCGTCGCGCCACTCGCCAACTTACATTAGAGGCGTAGCAAGAACGTATTACAAAATATTCTCTATGTTTGCATAATATTCAATGCCATAATTTATGACGTGCAGCGTATTTCAAAGGAGATTGAACAATGATTACTCATACAAGCGCAGATTCTTTTGTAGTTCGCACACTCACGCGTCTTAAGATTTAATGCCATTAAAAGAACCGCGTGTAACAATCTTTGTAATTATTTAACCCAATTTTGTTGCTTTGTTTCAGATGACAGGAATATTGCAGCTGCTCTTTGGCTCCTGGATGTTATATCATCACATTAAACACGAACCTCTTCTTGAAAGTGCCCTATGGGGCCCAGCAGTGCTGTTCACGTGCCTGTCGCCAGTCAGTTTCTTCCTGTGCTGGCTGGGTTGGACAGCAACCGGCAAGAAGAACACATGCAAACTGGGAACTGTAAATAATATTCATTGTTAAGGGTCCAACATTTTTTTTGAAAATTGATTTGCTTTTTTATTTTATTTTAGTTCAGTTCATTTTTGGTTTTACTTATTTGCGCCCAACTCTTTGTTTGCGGCTGGACCTTGGCTCTGCGAGAACAGATGCAAGGATCTCGTGAACTCTCGTTGGATAACTCGTTCGAGGAATTCCTGCGCGTTGGAATTAATTCTGATCCATCACATAAATGGAATCGCATTCAGTCAGATGTAAGATTCATGCGGACATTCCGTTAAACTTGAATTTCCTAATTTTGTTCAATTTTAGCTCTATTGTTGTGGCGTTGATGGCCCATCAGACTTTAGGCGTGGAGCTGCTGCCATTCCGTGGTCCTGTTGTTCTCAGTCGAATGGAGCCGCGGATAATGCGTGTGCTACAGTCTTCCAAAGAGGTTGCCTTAGCGCTTTGAAACATTTCATGCTAACGAATTTGCTGTATGTTTGTCTCGCTGCTTTTGTTTTAGCTCTGATACAGGTAAGTGATTTGTTTTGTCTACTCTAAATGGTTGGAACTTTTTTATTGAAAATGTATATTTTACATTAAAAACAAAATGCAATTAAAAATGAACTGGAGGTATCATGATGCATCCACTGTTGGACTCTCTTCAGCTAATACATCAACTTCCAAGTTACTTTCACTTTCTGGCGCATCTTTTATTTCAATTTCAAGAGTCTCTGCATTTTCATCCTTGGATTCGTCCTCTTCGTTTAAGGGAACTGCTCCTTTTCGTGATGGTATTACTCCCATAATAGCTTCCTTCCACGACACTCCTTCAGAAACTCTTAACAGAATATCGAAAACTGAAACAAAAATTAAATAAATCATTACTTGGATAATTAAATTAAATATTAGAAAATTCAAGTTACCGTGCACAATGGTCAAGACAGTTCTGGTTTTGATGCAAATATTCTCACTAAGTGGAAGTCTTGCATGTCGAAGGCCCAATTCCGTCGCCCTAGTGTGACACAGACCCTTGTGATGGTTGTGATCCACCAATCCTCCAATCACATAGACATCCTGCGAATTTAGCACGTCTAATACGTTATCCGAGTCACTGGTCAAATAGACAATCTCGTGCTTCGGCCAGACGTCCGTATAAAGATCATGCGTCGTCTTAACATCCCAATTCTCGTGTCCCTCGTTTCGTTGAATTGCCTTGTGAATGCGTCCCTCTTTCAGCATGCCGGTATAGTACAGTTGAATTGGCATTTTGGACTTGCGATTTATCGTGTACACCCACAAAAGTTGCTTGGCACACTTGCACACATCCTTGTCAATCATGAGGTCGTCAAAATTCAGATCGACAGCCACTCGAATTGGATTATTGCTGTTCTCGATTTTGTTTAGTTTTAACTGTTTTCGACTAGGGCCATTGCGGGCTGGTTCGCCACGCGCCACCGCAGCCATTCGCTTTTGACGCGCCTTTTCGCGATCTTGAATCCGTTTAAGTTTCCGCTTCGCCTCGTATTCCAGGAGCTTTTTTTGTTTCTTCAATTGTCGCTTTGAAATCGGCGCCGGTGTCGAGTCATTTGCTGGAAGTGAAAGTGTGGTGCCACAGTCAGGTGTCATACTTTGTGATTGAGTTGGTTCGGTTGTTTCCTCCGTTATGGAGGCTTCCATTGTTACTTCTTGGTCCATTTATAAACTTTTAATAATGAATTTCTAAAAAAAAGATAACTCCCGTACTTATTGCACACAATTTTTGAAAAAATTGACTGCAATAGCAACACGTTTCTGAATTTCTATTTTGAGTTCAAGTTGGAAGTGACAGGTGACAATTGTTTCATTAATATATATATCTATATCCAGTTGTCAAATGTATACCATATATAATGATCCAGTGTTGCCAGATATGTCGAATAAAATTTAATCGTTTTTTGCTATTTATTTAAAAAATATTTCAGAAACCGAAAAAAAACAATCCAAATAATTTATTTATATTGACGTTTTTATTTGTAATATTAAATTTTTTTTTTTTGTTTTCAGAGCATGGGATTGTTTTGTGCCATCCAACTGGCGATTCTTCTGCGGCGGCAGGCCGATATTGGGATAGACAGCGGTCCTGAACTGCATCCTATTTCAAAGGAAAAACGTGATTCCACAATGAGTTTGTGAACACTTCAAACTTAAATTGCTCAACATGCCAACGAAGAAAAAACAGCAATTTTGCTGTGATTCGCGTATTTTTTTTTCTTATTTTCTAATGAACTTTAAATTCGATTTAGATTTACGGTATGTACGTTTTCGTCTACATACAATTTCAATGTACTTAATTAATATATAATCTACATAATGTTAAGAATTTGAAAAAAAATATTTTGTATTACAACAAAGAAATGAATTTTATAAAAAATAAATTATATTGAATAAAATATAAACCGCGAAAACAAATTTGGACAGTAAAACATATTAATTTAATATTTGTTATTTCAATTTAATAGTGTGAAGTGTTTTTTTGCAGTTTTATTATTTTATTTTCTTAAGTTTATTTTATTATTATTTGAAGAATTTCGTTTTTTATTAATTCGACTACGGAAATTATCACATCACATAAGTCATAACATTACATAACATCATAAGGAGTCGTACTTAAAAACTTAAAACACAAATTCCATAGCTGATAAAATAATTAATAAATACTTTTACTCAAATGTAATACCAATTAATGAAACGTAAAAGTATTGAATGAAAAGAACTCGCAATAAAAAATGAATCAACCTTCAATTAAATGATAAAAGTTAAAACAATGTGTTTTTGACAGGCTCGTCTCAATTGAGACTGGGTATTTACCGACACCGGTGCAAAGCGATTCCGACTGATGATTAATTAAAAACACAGCTGAAACAATAGGTTGGCACCTACAGACCCGCATTAGTCATTCCCATACCGATTGTGTACCGGAATTTTGGATTTATGATAACGCACCCAAACGCATGTAAAAGTATACATGTATTTTTAGTTCTATTTAAAGTTTTATATGACAAAATGAATGTTTAAAAACATTAACTTTTTGAATAGAAAGATTCGAATTTCTTTGCATACAAATAACTTAATAATTGGTGAATTATTAGCATCAATTATCGATTTATTTCCTTATATATTCGTCAACTGAAGTAAATTAATAATTCAAACTTTGCACCATGTTCACACGTCAGCAGGTGTATTTATATTTCTATGCAAAATCAACCGACCATGTATTGATTTTTATGTTGTTTTTTTTTTGAATAAAGGGAATAAATTAAGTCTCAAGACATTCAAGGTTAATGTAATCAATATAATTACGTGTTGAACAACTCACTTATGACTGTCATTATTTGGTGACTGTTTATCTATGGAATAGTATCCTAGAATTGGTCAAACAAAGTTTAAAAAATAAAATAAAAAATATAGTTAAATACTTTTTCCCTAAATCTAATTTATTAAAGTATGAATTAATTTTCAAAATTTATTATTTACAATTAAAGATAATAAAAAATATTATATTTAAATGAAGTTCGATAAACAAATCATTTGTTGAAATTTTTTTTTTGAACTGTGGGCAGGTATATTTCCGTTGGTCTCATCAGCACTTACTGATCCATAAATAATTTTTTTTATCTTGGACTCAATTCCGACAAAACTGATTATACAATAAAACAAAATTAATCGAAATTATGACAAAAATGTCACTCAATAATCCTCAATATTAGTCACAACGATTGGCTTCAGGTATATTGAATTGACGCTGATTTTTATCAGGACAAATACATCAAGTTAGAATAAGTATGTTAACGCCGAACTGTGATAAGAACCAGGGAATCCACCAGTGTCAGCAATGTCTATAGGGGCCAACAGTAATTGTGACATTTATGTGTTATAATTAGGACCTGCTGCATGTCATTTTCTTTGATTGGCATTTTATATTACAAAGTTTTTCGGTATGACTAATTTAAACATTCTAATCGATTTCCATCAATCTATAGAAAAGGTAAATATAGGACGTTCTAATTCTTTTGTGCGTTTTCCGTCTTGTGTGAACGCCCGGCAACATGTGGTATTTATTGAGCACAAGGACGATTTCGTGTCGTCATTTACCATTAATTATGACACACACATTAATGTTGTGTATTGTTTCAATAACATAAATCCAAGCACAAATAAATTCTTTGGAAATAATTTAATTTAATAAGGAAATATTAAGTATTTTATTGTCTTTTTTTTTAAATATGAATGATCATCACTTGAGTGAGCGAATGCTTTCGCGATATTTTTTAAGAGACATGCCTTGCATTGGAGCCTTGAATACTAAATACACGCATATTTTATAGCGAAATTGTGTCACTGGGGAACGCGCTCCAAATCGTGCGCATTGTTCACATGTGAATGTTTCGCTGGATAGAACGTGTGAGTGTGAATTTAACGTTTTTATATTTCGCCAACTAAAACAAGGGTGGTTAAACGATACGACCACGTTCTAATGCTTATCATTTTATGAGTTTTTATGCTCATTTAGTGTTTATTATGAAATAATTGTGTTTCATTAAATTTACTAACAATATTTCAATATTTTAGTAGTTCCTCATGATGATTAATTTAAATTCAAATATTTTTCAAATGATTTATACTTTCACAGAAATTCTTTGATTTTAAATTGAAACCCGGACAAAACCAGAAATATTTTTTTTTGGCCAATCCCAATGATCACGTAATCACATACACGCATGTTCGAAACAATTAGACTCTTGTTACGCGGGAAATTTAATTAGGTAAACGCATGATGAAAATCACAAACCATAAGTTGCAAAACGGCCTCGAGATTAATTAATAAAATAAATCTGAATACACCGGACAATCAACGTGACAAATTGAAGTAAAATATTTTTGAAACAATGTATCTGTTGCAAGTAAATTCGCTTTGAGCTGACCTTCCTCATTTTGATATTCGTGTATGTTGTGTGGAGGCGTCACAAATAGGGGTTGGTCAAATGTTAAATTTGTCACTCATAACCTAATTTAATCTTAGCTCAGATGACCAACGGCAACAGTCCAAAAGCGGAATTCACAAAGTGAGTTCACACTATTTCAGAACGCTAAATCGCCATTAATTAATTAATTAATTACTCGTGCTGGGCAGCATGTTGCTGATGTTGTCTGTTCCCTAGACAGTAATTATGCCCCTTTCTACATATGTAACTAAGGGGTACGGTTTCATCAAACAAAATATCATGTTGTTATCTATTCGCATAGACATAACATAACATATTTAATTAATTATCGCTATCGATTACAGTTACTTAATGGTTAACTATCCATTGGTGAAATACCAGTAATCTGTTGAAATACACTTTTTAAAATTTCGGATTTTTCGAACCACCTTGCAGATGACTTAATTTGTATTCTCTCAATTCTGCGAATACTTTCAATATGTGACGTCGGTAAAACCACAGAAGAACAGAGACGAAAAATTAAAGACGTCACTAATTTCTTATGATTCAGTTGGGTAAAGAATTTAACAAGGAAATGATTATACCGCTTCTTCAAACAATTACTCACTAAATTATTAGTCAAGATTCATGATTGCGGCTGGGCCTGAGTAGATTCTTTTTTTGTTGGTAATATTAGCTATTAAATTCGAATGACAAATTCAGCAACCCAAAAACAAACTGAAAATTATCATTATTCACCCAATTATTTAATTTAATTTTGAGTCAATGAGTTGTTTCTAATAACTTTGAAAAACGTTCTTAATACAGATCTTTTTATCTAAATTCTTAAAGATCAAAGTTTAAACATTTCTGCGACCGGTTTGAACAGAAATTTATGTGGATACTTGAATCGATGATGTCATCTTCTTTGAAGACATATAAATGAAACAAAGAAGCCAATTGCAATTATGTGTCGCCTCCATAAAACATATGAATATATGTATAGAAGTCCGATTCGACTACAAGACACACGTTACCGTTCTTATCGTCTTTATTTTTCGACAAACTTTAAGGCGACGATCTTCATTCTCTCTTTTCATTTCTCTTCTATATATGTTTATTTATTCATTAAATATTTGATTATTGGGACCACGAAACTCTCATTGACCCTGATCTTTGTGCAGCAATCTACATCTTGTCTGCTTTCACAAGCTACAACAAAGTACGATCGTCTTTGGCTTGGATAGAACGAAAATTGTGTTGGCGTCTTGTTTTTTCGTTTCTGTATTCAATTCGTGGCTTTCGATGAATGCAGGCTTAGTTTTTGCTTTGAATTTTTTTTTTTTTTTGATCAATATTGCTTTTTGTTCATTTTTTTTGGGTTCGTCTTTAAAACATCGCACAGGAATAGGTAACACAATGTTTTCAAAAGTGTAATGATTTTACCTTAAGGCCTTATTATTGTTTTAAATGTAATTAAACAATCGACGCAATGATTTACGGCTTTCGTTATTTATTTTGGAAACCTTCTGACTTCACCTGTAGCACCATATCATTTTAATTGGTCTGGGCTGCAATTGTAAAAACAATTAATTGCGTAAATTGAATTTAAACTCGTATATCTTGGAATTGTTCTTATCAATGAATGCACCAAGTAAACATTCAAATATGATTTTTGTGTTTTCGGTTTTTTCATTTTTATCAATTAAAATGATAGCAATTGTGAGAATTCAGTGACTTTTTTTATGGAACATTTTTTGAAATTTAACCAATCGCAAAATGTTAACGATTCAATTACATTTCCTTTAAGAAGATCACCAAATTTTTGCAATCTCTAACATTTAAATAAAAAGAATTTAAAGAATATATAATGAAAAATGATTGTTAAAATAAACGAAAATTAACAAAGAACAATAAAAAATGCGTCCCTAAAAAACGTACAATTGCAATCTGAAACAGGGGAATCTCATTGGCAGGTGGTCGGTAAACTCCAAACTAAAAGAGTATATAAACAAAGATTAATCATATAGGAGAAATTTTAAACTGAAATATTTCTTATTTTAGAATTTATTACTAATTATTAATAATTTTTCCTAGTAATAACTAATAATTAAATTGCACTTGATATATTTTACAAGCTGACAACAACATATTTCATATACAGACCTATGATTATAAAGTTTGTAATTACTAGAAGGGTTGACTTTTGGTAAAATTTTAATATTCGTAAATATACTATACTTAAAAGAACCCACATGAAATTGTATTATTATGTTTTTATGATATTTAAGTAGATAAATTATATGCTAAACCCCTTTAGCATATAATTTATCTATTGTTGCAATATGTGTACAATATTCGATAATTTTATTAATATAATTAATTAATTGAATATAAATTGATTTTGCTCCATATGTTTGGTGTTGATTTTAGGTATATATCAAATTTGCTATCAAGTGTTTACGTTCAACTTTACAACCACATATCTTTCCAACCATGATGAAGCTCCACAGAGACGCATATCTTTCTGTACTGGAGAAGTATATGGTACAATAAGTGTTTGAGCAAAATAGACATAAAAAAGGCAAGTGTTCAGCAATCGGTCAAATGTGCCCACAGTTGGTATAGAAATGTTAAAGATAACACGCCTCTTAAACTATAAAAAAACAAGGCCAAGGATTGTTAAAATAATACACAGCGTATTAAACAACGATCGGCTGCTTTATACAAATCCACATGAGGTCTTAGATTGGTGCTATTTGATCCTTTTCATATGACTGTGTAAAAAGGAAAATATTTATGTAGAATATTTAATGTATAAGAAATTTACATAAAACCATATACA
>JANSTS010006207.1:0-23017 GCA_026546915.1 Sylvicola fuscatus | reverse complement strand
CAACTGGACCACGGCTGCATTTACATAATGTTGGATTTTTCGTCTATTTGTTTTATCCTACGAAGGAAATAGGAAAAAAACAAAATTCTCTGTCCATCGGGTGGGATTTGAACTCGAGCTCGCGCACATTGGAACGAAAATGGAAAATTGAGAGACGATTGGACGGCCAATTTACCAACTGGGCCACCGCCGCATCTAGGAATTGCTGAATTTATCGCGAGTTTGTTTTAATGTTTTGTGCTGAAATTTAGTTGGTGATTTTACTCTAAGGACTTTTACAATTTTGGCCGCTTTCTCAGTGAAGACTGTTTTCTTTTTGTTGACGATTTGAATGAGTTGAAATATCGTATTTTCTCTACATTGACCAGGCGGGCGTTGTTATCTGAATTATAATTAATCGCGAAACTCAGCATATCCCATTCAACGGAACTTTCTTAATGCAATTGTTTCAATTTGGGTTGGACTTATTTCACAACCTGTGGCGACATCTTCATTATAAAGTTTCATATTGCTATTGGATTCGAAAATCGGATATATGCTGCTGTCAAAATGACATTCTCCTTTATGACGACCAATGACGACTATAGAATTATTAAATGCAAATTTGCAAGAAACTGTGAGATTTGTTTGTGCCAATCAATTAAAAGTATTACGAGAATAATTTAGTTAAAATGGCAATTTGTGCAGTTTTTAATTGTTGTAGTAACAACGTTAAACGATTAAAGAGAAATCAGGAAGAATCAGTGAGGACGCAAATACATTTTTTTAAATTTCCCAAAGACAAAGTCATTGCTAATATATGGATTAACAAGTGCAAACGAAAAGATAAAATAAACCCAAATAATGCGTACATTTGCTCAAGGCATTTCAATTCTAACCAATATTTACGAAATATGCAGCATGAGCTGTTACAATACTCACCTAAAAGTAGTAAAAAATTAAAATCAAATGCCATTCCCACCGAAAATTTGCCGGGGGTAAATGCACAGGTGGGAGAGACGCCACGCAAGAAAAGGCAGTCCCAAGTGGACAGCAAAAATTGTGCCGACAAAGCTACACGTACGGGTAGTTTAAACAAACCTATTTTGAAGACATTGGCAAAGTAAAAAAATACATTTAAGGATTCTCTATTTGATTTACTTACTTTCATGTCTTGGTCCTCTTTTACAGGGAAATCCTAGAATTAAGAGCCACAAATGCAGAGCTGCAAAAGGAATGCCACTTTCTTAGAGAGGAAAATAAGGGCATCAGCAAAATATTTACACCAACCCAGCTATGCAAAATGAGGAATAATGGCAAAAGAATATTATGGACAGAAAAAGACTTTTTGAAATCATTTGCTGTTTATACCAATGGACGTAAAGCTTACCACTTTAATAGATTAAAATGTTGGTCGGCAAAAGGAAAGGTTTCACAAGGACAACGCCAGACTTCACGCGTCGATAATAAACCGCCAGAAACTAAAAAAGCTTTGTAGGGAGGTTCTTATGCATTCAGTTCACGACAAACGTTCTTTTTGTGTAAAATGTCCTTAAAAGATAATTATAAAAACTGACAAAACAAAGCTAAGAAATATACATAAAAAAGGATATTCATAACCTAGATAAAGAAAATTCATTAGAAATAGTCCGTCTGATTAAAAAAATTGCTAAAAAAAAATAGAAGTTAAGAAACTGATTAAAGCTGCAAACTAATTCTAATTCTAAAATAAGAAAATTTAATTAATAATTAAATAAACATTTATTTAAATAAATAGTGCACTTCAATAGATTTTAATACCCCCGAGTGACGGACATGCGCAGAAAACTTTTAAAATATTAGCTTGCTGCAAGTTGCAACTATTAAGCAACTTGCAGCAAAGCTCTATCGAGTCCTTGCACCCAACTACCAGAACCGACGCGACGCCCGAAGGTGTACAATTTGCGAGACGTGCAAGGAGGAACCCGAGACTCGGGTCTCGAGTTGCGCCGTGACACGGATTTGTGTTTAGGCTGCACTCAGCAGCGCATGCACGAATGTTGTTAAAGTCCAGGTGACAGACACCCGGTAGCTTCATATGGTAAATGCAATTTTCATTTTTGCATTCGCCTTTGTGTCAGAAATACAAATTTTCAAATTAATATTGATCGTCTCCGAAGTGAATTTCAATTGTTCGAAAACATCCTTTGAGTTTGTGAGGATAGTGCTGGGTTGTGTTAAATTAGTGACCGCACGCCAAATATCGGTATGAATTCAATGCATGGAATGCAGCAGCATCAACAAGGCGTTGGTCTTGTCGGTATGGGTCTTGTCGGTGGCATGGGCGTGGTGCCTGGCATGATGCCACAGTCCTCGCCACAGCAGCAGCAGCAGCAGCAGCAGCAGCAACAACAACAAGCCCAACAGGGGATGCAGCAATCGATTGCTTGCATGCAGCCTGTCAACATGCCGCCGATCGGCCAACAACACCAACAACAACAGCAAAATCATATGCAACATCAACAGACACTTGAGAAGGGAGACAACATTGCCAAAGTAAAGAGTCTCATTGGACCACTTCGCGAATCATTATCCGTACGGTCATTCATGGGAATAGCAATTTCAAAAATGTTCTAATCTGTTTAAATTCTCTTGCCATTTTCACATGCATTTCCTACCGCACCGGCACTGTACTTCATTGCATTTTATTTTGCACCTGCGCCGACTCATCCACACACATGAACATGCCATTTATTCACCCAATATCATAGACTACACTGAAAACGGCCGCTCAACTACTAACCTACAACAATCTAACAGACAATGGCACCTTGAAGGGCGTCGACAACAACACCCAACCACCGCGATTCGACAAACATTTGGAGGAATTCTACTCCATATGTGATCAAATCGAATTGAATCTGGTAAGTCGACTTCAGTATTTTGTATTTTATGTAGAAAAATAAATTAAATACTAAACCACTTTTTTGGGAAGGAGGTCTTAAAATGCGTTAAAAAATTTAGAACAGCAAAAAATTGTGAGAACTTTTTTTCTCCATCAACAGAACACTGCTATCCACTGCATGCAACAAAACAGTGAATCCCAACGATACCTACCGATGCATGTGACGTCGACTCGCGTCGAGCCCATACCACCAAGCGATGCTGGAACCATCTCGTACCCACAGTTCTTGTCAACAGTGCGAATGCACATCAGCTACGCCAAGGAGATCCAGGATACTCTTTTGAGTGCCGCTCAGAACATATCACCGAGTGAATGATCTTTCTAGAATTCCGGTTTATTTTGTAAGTACGCCTTTTTTGTTATTGCCTTTTTTTGTTTTATTTTAAAAACGATTTTTGCGTATATTAAATTTTAACAACTATTCATATTTTACAACATTAAAATCAAAAAAAAAAATTGGTGCAACTTGTGTAAATTGAACAGTGATACAGAAACAACAAATCGGCTCTTAGTCTATAAATTCAACTTTGTGCTGATTGAATACTTAGTTGGAGTCCTGATTAAATGCCTTATTGTCAACACCATTCCTTTCTCTGGTAACACTTGCATTGGGTTGCTCAGATAACTCAGTGTTGGGTGTTTGAAATCTTAAATGTGCATTTTTCTCAATAACCCGATCCGTCAATTTGAGATCGTTTCTTGAGAAATGATATTCAATGTCTTCGAGCGTGCATTTCTCCGTTTCTGGCAAAATGAAGTAAATAACAGCGATGCTACATGATGAAACATACATGGAATTAACAAAAAGCGTGACAAAAATCAATTTGGTCTATTACCCGATAATATTCATAGATCCATACAGAAACATCACTCCAGGTATTGAAAACGTTTGCTCCAGTTCCAAGTAGGTCTTCGTGGAGACAAATCCCATCAGGTAGTTCAATGCAGCTGCGACTCCAGTAGCCATGCCACGAGTTCTTTAAACATTTTCACATTATTTAGAAAATATATTATATATTGGTTGAGAATATATTTACTTGAATGGAAACACCTCGCTGAGCAGCATCCATGGAACCGACAACAAGCCCAGGCTGGTAGCAAAGGACAAGAAGAACAGCATAAACATTGGAAAATATGACGACGGATCATGTTCCGGTGACAGTTCATGTTTATCAAATGAACTCCAGCCAGCTGGGATTTTATTAAACGCGTATATTCCCAGTGACCAGCATGCAAGGCATGTGCCAACAATTGACATCATGTACAGTTTCCGTTTGCCCAGAATACGGACTAATGCCATTCCGACAATGTTGGCGAGTAGGCCCATCACGCCGACAAGCACCTGTGGACAATGGAATGAGTTTTTGCTTAGCAATAATTGACCGAATCTTACTGCTGCCCAGCTGGGATCCACTGGAACATTATAGGCTTGGAAGATTTGCACAATGAATGGACGCATTGATGACAGACCGCTGAATTGGGAGAAAAAAAACATCGCCATGACAAGGACGAATGGCTTCATTGTACGCTTTCGAATCAGCTCCTTACTTTTCTGCAGCATCGTGGGAGCGAGGTGGTCACACGGCTTTGTTTGCTGTGCCTTCTGGCATGGCGTGCATCTGATGGAATTCTCACTGTATCGTTTAATCTCCTGAAACTCTTTCTGGACGGCTTTCGGCGACACCCAACCTCGAAGCCATTGCAGCGATTTTAATGCATCGTCCTCGCGATTTCGTGACATCAGCCACAATGGAGTTTCTGGCACCTGTTTAAAGATGAATAAATGTTTTTAATTGAACACCTCGACAGATTACGACTTCAAGTCGACACTTACAAAGCAAATGGCAATAGCAGTTGCCAATGGCACCGTCAAGCAGATGAGTGCGGCAATGCGGAACGTAGTTTGGGTACCCAAAAAGTAGACAATCAAAATGCCCAGCATCACAGAGACACCAGCGCACGCCGTCAAAATGCCTCGTATTGACGGCTGGCAAATCTCGCCGACATATGTCACGATGGGCGCCTCCATGAAGCCGACACCTAATCCCAACAGGATGCCGGCGACAAAGAGTGTTTCCAGCGAATCCACTGAGTAGAGTAGCAGCCAGGCGATAATATGTGGAATGTTGACCAAAATCATGGCCCTTTTACGGCCGAGTGGTTCAGTGACCCATCCCGACAGGACACTGCCGATTGGTTGGCATATGAAAGCGATGCTGCCAAACCACGACGCTTGGATGGCTGTGAATGAAAGTTGCTCATTCGGGTTGGTACGCGTGGTTATGCCACGAAGTGCTGGTATGACAATGGTCGGAAATGCTATCGCCAGACCGAGATCAAGCAGGAGGAAGTTTTTCGCTGTGCTGGCCAAAATCTGAGTTGGTTGGATAATTAACGTTAACGATATAAAACGATTGAATGTGAATTGTGTATAAACCTGGGGCAGAATAGTTCGAAAAGGACCTGCTTCTGGTGGTTCTTCTTCGTGTATCCGCTCGACTACCTGTGGTTGAGGTGCGGCTTCATTTTTGTGCGATTTTGTTGTTGTTTTGGCTGGATCCCTATTTTAAATTAATGAATTTCTCAATTATTTCAATAAAAAACATATTGCACTAATTAATTGTTTTTAATGTCATTTCAGCCGCGGATGATGACGACTAGCGGATGTGCGTCAACTCCTCGGAAAATAGCCGGAATTCGCCAATATTTAAAATTGAATGAAAAATCATTTACGTGTACTATTTTTATTTAATTTTTTTTGGTAATTGAGATAATGTTGACAACAACTTAGTAATATTATCCGACTTGATTTCAGTCAAATTTTTATTTAAGTCACTTCACAAATTTTAATTAATTTTGCGTTTATTTTTAACGGATGACCTCTATTCTCCAGCATTAGCTGTAATTTTTTGTTAAATCACTAATAACTAAACATTTTTCATTTATTTCATTGCAATTAACAGATTTTAGATTGACCTCACAAATTTTATTTGTAAATATAAATATTTATAAAACAAGTGTAAGAGACGTTTCATACATTAGATTCAGCAAAGCGACACTTATACGCGACTGAATTTAATTAGCGCACAGTCTAAAAGAAAACTGTCTTAACGTTAACTATTTTTCGTTAGGAGACACTTGACACTTGACAAACCGTGCACTTGACTATTTTCAAAGATTTGTGAAAAATGAAAATTCATGGGTCCTACATATGAATTGAATGGAAGACGCTGGGCCTCTTGTGGTTTCATAATGTTTGTACTTGTATATTTGTAATCAGTCTGCAGACTGTAAAGTGTGTAGAGTGATACACTTGGACGATAATTGGAATGCAAGATCAAGATGATCTTCAAAGACAATTACTGAACGGATGAGCCGTTCAACTATTCCGATAACGATCTGCTACCTAATAATTCGCTTAACATTGAGCTATTTGTTTAGTTGACATAGTGCATTTAAACCATATGAATTTTATGTAATCTCTATGTAGTAGATAATGTAGTGATTTTAGAATAGTGTAAATATCTTATGTGTAATAACCAAAAAGTAATAAGTAACAGTGAGCAACTTCAGCATGGAAATGAATTTAGAGATAGCAAACACCAGATTAGATGGGATGTCGAAATATTTGAGTAAAGAAAGTTGCAAATTACAATTAAAATCATAAACATAAAGAAAGTATTGATTATTAGCTAGTAAGTTACAATATTAAGCATAAAAGCATCGCAACATTATTCATGGTTAGTCTTTCATTAAATGTAATATTTATTACTATCTTAACTTTCACCGAATGGGAAGACGATCTAATGATTGTATTGCACCCAAAGGACAACGTTCTTCGGATCACAACAACACAGAAATACAGGAGGAGGGACTAGCCCAATGCCGTCGTTTAGACCCTATCTACCCACTAATAATAATAATAATATATTAATTTTATCATTCATTAAGATCCAATAAAGATTAACGTCTTTGTATATTTGGATTAAGAAGTTACGGTTTTAAAAAATATCTCATAAGTCATTCATCACTTCAGTAATTATTACAAGTGAAACATATTAAATATTTATGTCATTAATCACAAACAAATTGTAAAAGCAAACATTTAATAAATAGTTGTCGTTACATAATATGTGTGCATTGTGCAACTGAAATCTTGTTTTTCTAACAGCGGATTAATTTCTTGCAGTAATTGAATGAAAAGACGTTTGTTTTATTGTGCGGAAACGTAATGCGAATGACGATTTTCAATTATTTCATTAGCTGATTAAAATACACATGTTTATTTAAAAAACAATTGAAGCATTGTCATCTGTGTGCACGTTTTACAATTATTCGGATTTTTAATAAGGTCGCTAAAATATTAGTTTCGGATCATTTGTTAAGGCAATGTCATCATTCATATGATTTGGAACTGAGCATTCCTGTCTAATGCTGTGTCTTTAAAAAGTTAATTAGCCAGTGCCAGACTTTAGGACCTAAGGACCCCTAGGCACTTGAAATTAATTTTTAACAATTGATAAGGCACAATATTCTCAAATATATTTTTCTTGTCTTCCGATCGGAGTGCCAACGGCGGTACTGCCCCAAACTAGCTGGGACCCCTAGGCATGTCTGGTTCGCCTAGGCGGAACTTTGCCACTGTTAAATTATCTCGTCATTTTTAATATTTATGGTTTTGCTCGTACAAATCCAGCCATCGATTTTTAAATCAATGAAGCAATTCGTGTCAATGGAATTACCCAAAAAATCATTTGTCATCACTTGACATTCAAAAGACACGTGCGATTCGCTACAATCATATGTATACTTTTTTGATTTATTTTGATTGTAATTAATGCTTCGAGTGTCGTAAATTTTTTTTGGTATACAGAAATTATAAAGCCACGAAGAAAGGCAGCAAAAGTGCTTTAAACTCCTCACACAATATTTGCATAACCAGTTAAACTTTTAATTACTGTTAACAAACTTATGTAGGACAAATAATCAGCAGGTCTTTCATACTTTTAAACCTGCGAGTCTTGTGAAACTAAATACGATGAAATGAAATATAATCCAGCATAAGCCTTAAACTTGACTGAGAACTTGAATCACAAAGACATAAAATCAAAAACATCTTTTTATCTAAAAGCCGTGAAGTTGTATCTTCTTTAAAGAATGCCCGTTTTACCGGGCATCTCCCACGCAAAGATTATGAAGAGAATAAATGACATTGCCAGGTCGGCCAACGCTAAAGTTCTATACACAAAAACATCTGCTAATTGCCTTTTAAGCAAGAGAATACAATAAAAAAGTTTTTTTTTTAATAAAATGTCAACCAATATGTCACACGATGCGCAATTGATAACTGATTAGCATATAAGTCTAAGTAAATGCCCAAAATGTAACCTTGAAATTGTCGTACAGACATATTTTGGCGGACACGGATACCTTTTTTGTTGCATAAAACAACAACTCATCAACAATTAAAATGTCTCCGTCGCGTTGTGAGTCGTGACTTTGCGCTACTTCTATTACTCCATAGTGAATGGCAATGCAGCTAATTAGATTTAATCTTCCCAGATGCCGTGGCATTTCTCATGAATTGAAAAGCAAATTATTTCAGAATTCAGATGGAAATTGATGGGATTGATCAGATGAAGGCTGTAATGTGAGACAGCGACAGTAGCGATGGGACGCGGTAAGCTGGCTGGTTGTGCAATGCAAAGACAAAAATTACACAATTTTCAATCAGTTGGACAAAGGAAATTTCTTATTGAATAAAATCACTCAAGTCTTCACGACTATTACAAATACAGAAAATTTATAATCGCAAAACTATGTCTGAAATGCTTTTATTTATATTATATAAATGAAGCGAGCGATCACAAACGACTCAAGGTGATAAATTGGCATAAGAAAATTTAAATCGCCGAAGAAGACATTTAAAGAGATTAGGCTTTGCATAATTTATTAGTAAAAATGGGCATTATTTCATTTCAGTTAAGGTAAGTAAATAAAAAAAATCCATGTTTGTTATTTGTTGGCAACGCCATTTCAAGGTGAGTCCTTAAGTGAAAAGAACCTTAATATAAATGTTAAAATGTTCTAATGGATCGTGTCGCGCCTCTCATTTGAAGTCATTTTATTAAGTAAAAAGCTGACCGTGGTAGGGTCTTAAGTTTTTCTATTGAACAAAAGATCCATAATCTGTAATTATCGTACTAATGGAAAAAAATTTCACTAGTTTTTTCAATAATTTTTTTAAACGAATCTAACGATTGTAACGGATGACCGGGGGAGCCCACAGAAAATGGGTTTTTGTTACGAAAACTTAACTAACGAAGTTTTTGCGGTGATCCCCAAAAATTATTTGTGAATTATTATTATACATAATAATATATAATATATTATAACAATATTAAAACTAATTTGTTATTTACGATAATGATCGAATTGATGAGCGGATTTTGTTGTTTACTATCTAAGTAATACATAACATCAGTTGTTTTTGTACAAATCTAATTCAAGGAAACATCATTTGCTATTTATGCTTTTTTTAGAGACAAGTTTTTACGTTGGCATTGACTTCTCCGTTATTTGATCAAAATTTACAAAAAAAACAATCATTAATTGCACTTTAAAGCGACGGGACGTGCAAAAATAGCAAAGCTTCGAGCGAAAACAATTTTTTTGTTGATTAGTCTGTTAAATGTTACAATTAAGATTGTTTTTTTTTAAGAGTTACATCTTTAAATACAGAAGATCATCTATTCTATTTAAACACGAAGCAACCATTACAACCAGTGATGTTTTTTAAAGTTTGCCATTGTTTTCTAGTGAGAACTTTTTAATCAGCCAACATTTGCCATGTGACAAGGTAACATTGTGCATTGTACGCTCAGGCATTTGTTATTTACCATTTTAGCATTAAACAAAAACATCTAAAATCGTGATGTAATTTATGTATGCCAACGTTCAAAACGTATTCGTTTTCTTTAGCGTTTATTGGGTATGTCGCAACGGTGCGGAACGTCAAACAAATTTGTTTTATTTATTCATTGTTAGGACACATTTTTGGCATAACATTTTTTTTTTAAGTATAAACATAATTTCAGTAAATGTTCTTGACATAAATCAAAAAAAAAATGTTACAGCGTCAAGTAATTTACTGGAAATCCGTAAATGAACTTACATTATACGAATTTTGAGCAGAGGCTATAGGAAACTTTCACTTTATAAATGTTTCACGAAAATAACAATGAAAACAAAGTTTCCACATGTACTTGCAAAGCTCAGGAAGGCACAAAAAACATTTTTTTTTAAATTAAAGGTAAAAGGTTTTGTTTCACGCAAAAAAAAAAACATTTAAATCTTCACGAAACTTTTCACAACATTCCGAGAACAGAGGTTCCCACTAGATTGTCGAAGAGATCACAACAGTTGAAATGTTTTTGGCGAAGTGTTAAAACTGAGAACATCAAAGATCGCCTGTCCACTGGCAACTGTTTTGCGATCCGCTGTTTCGACCATCGTGTATACTCTAAGACCTGCGTCGCGCGAAGTTGAGACCGCGTATTTCGATGGATCCAGCGCAAAAAATAATTTCCCTACTGAAACGTATTGGCGTGCTTGTATGCATGACACCTGAAACGACGACGCGATGTGAAGCTTATTACGCACGTGACGACGCGACGCGACGCGAACTACATCGAGCTTTCCAGTTTCGCATTGCCCATCACTCATTAATCACCATTGTGAAGATTAAGTGATGGATGGGGCTATTGGGAAGACCCAGTAGACGGAGAATATCGCTAGTGAAAAAAGTGACAAGTTTGAAGAGAGCTTTGCTGGTAAGTTGATTTTACTTCCAACACCAGGTAAACATTTTACTTTCTTTCAATTGCGATCGTATTCGTATGGGCTATTTAAAAAACCGGTTAACAATTCGCAACTTTGATAAAGGCGATTGACACAATTAGTGACTTTAATTTTTAAAGAATTTCCATAAATTATAATTTTTTTGTCGCAAAATTAAATAGCAAGTTTAGTTCAATCAAAAATTTAAACGATCAAATCATTGAGGTTTGTGGAAAAATCTTAAATCGTTCTCAACTTGCCAAGTTAAAAACACTTTTGTCCACAAACTTTCGTTCTGTTTGATGATTCTGTCTGCGAATGATGCATTATTAAGATCGTTGAGTAAATACTAAATTCACAAGTGTATTTAAATGGAATAAAATCGCTGTAGGCCATGTATACAGTTCGGTCACGGTCTTGAAGCGATGACATTGTTTTTTTTTCGCGTTGAATAACTTTAAGTTAAGCCGCGACGCGATGCAACGCGGCTTGACGTTTTATTTGTATCATCCATCAAATATTTGTTTCAGAAAAAGTCACGTTTATCGTGTACTCAATTATTTGTTTAATTTGTGAAAAGGTAATAAAAATGTGACATTATTCATATGGCGACTGCGATATTTTTTATTATTACAAAAATGGTTTAAATAAGTGAATCTAGTACATTGACAGCGAACTCAAGGCGGTTTGATTCGAAACAAATCACTTAAAGTTGACAGAAGACTTGATTTTATTATTATTTAAATGTAATTATATTTATTAAAAAAATGTAGATTTAAGTTCCTGTAGTTTAAATCAAATTTTATCTTTCATTTGAGATTATACACTTGCTGGTATTTATTTCATTAATAGTATGTTTTACCTTATTGTATATCTTAGGCGGAAGCCATGGAGCGGGAATTTTATTCATTAGTAAATTGTTTAAAAATATGCATTTTCAATGCCTCACAAGTCACAACTAATACAAGTCTTGTAGGATTAATTAACAATGGTCATAGCTTTAAATCAATATGGTAATTACTTATACCACCCAACTCGAAAGTTGGCCCTTTTGTATACAACGATTTTATTTTGATTATATAATTAATTAGTTTTTTGGCCTCGCTGCCATCCCTTCTTACATGAGTTACAGACAACCATAAACATTTAAGTAACTACGGAATAATAAACAAAATTGAAAGATAATAAACGTGTAGTTTTGGGTAAAACGAACAGACACATAATTTTTCAGAGAATATTATTAGAGCCCAAAGCGTTCCCAAAGAGATTATCCAGTATCCGAAAAGCGGCATGTGTCTGTCTGGAATAATCTCAGGCAATGGCCACACCCCATTGCTTGTCGCAAGTATATTGAAAAGAAATAGTTTAACGCCCAAAAAGTAATGGACTATAATCAAAAGATAAAGATGGAAAATTACCAACGTAAAAAAATCAGCGGCGATTATGGCCGTCTATCTAAAAAAAAAAAACAAACAGAGGCGGAGATTATGGCGGAGGAATATTGCAGGATATTTGACCATTTACTCCAGTTAGTTTTGCGATATAAACAAAAGGACTCTTGTTATATTCTCCTCAATGACCCAGCGTACTGCTGCTTTGGGAAAGCGCAATGACATTTTGTAGGCGGTCTTATAAAACTCCAATTGGGTGATTTCGTCGCCCGTAGGTGGGGGCTTGCCCAAAGTGACGTTGAGCTCTTTCAGCGTCAACTGCAAGAAGGACTCAAACTCGCTAAAAGTTTCTTCAGCAACGTCGTCTGCATCATTATCCTCATCATCCGTCACAAACCCTGCCCAGGCTTCATCTAGTATATCCAGTGCAGTTTTGAGATGTACCAATTTTTGCTTCTTATTTGTTGCATCTACACAAAATAAATGTTTTTGTTGAAAAAAATAATTCAGGACAAATAAGCTGTAGAAGTTACTTTTAAAAAGAGCATGCTCCAGGGTAACTCGCTGCAACTGAGCATTTAGGAAGTCACAATTTCTGTCCAGGTCAGATGAATACAGTGAAATTCCTTTTGAGAAATTCAACGTGGCCAAATGGTAGGCATGCTTTCGTTTTTTGGCATCAGTCGTTTTCTCATACGCAACGACGTAGTACTGACCGATTCTGAAACACGGATTAGATATGTTTGTTTTTTTCGTATTTTATAATTGTTTAATTATTTTTACCGTTTGTAAAGTAACGCCATACGTTTAGCGTTTCGCAAATGCATAGGATCGGTGGGTGAATCAAGAGTTTCACAAATCTTTAGAGATTTCTGCAATAAATCGACAATGTCACGATCCTCACGGTTGACCTATAAATATTTGACGATTTAAGTTAATCACTACAAAAATACCATTTAGCAAATTAACTTACCTCATCGAAGAGAAGCAGCGCCATGTTGAAATAAGCAGAACTCAATTCCCAGTTGACGACTTCCCACAGGTCTCGGTTAACATCCTTATTTACCTTTGACAGCGCCGTTTGGTACATGGACAACGCCTCGTCGTGGGTTCTCTTAAATCTAGCCACCTCGCCGTAGTGTAGATCAATGCGACTACGCATCTTCAGGAAGCGTCCACAGTTGCACATTACTAATGCATAATTGGTATAATCTTCAAGCAGTTCGAATATGTCTAATGCTCTAGTGAAATGAGTGTAGCACGATGGCGAAAGTTCGTTGAGAGTTGCCAATTTTTTGGGATCTTTCATATTCGCATCTCCTGTAAACCCATGGAACAGATCTGCAACACAAATTCGTTAAGCATTGATATAAAATCGAAGCAACAGCTAACCAACCTTGACAATACTGCATCTCCTTGACACCTAGCTCGTTGTTAATGTTGGCCAGACGCATAAGGAGCTTCCGCTCTGCCGGTTCAGAATCTTTGCTAACACTTACGGCAATGGCAGCCTCGTAGCATTTGTAGCTTGTAATCAACATTTCTTTTGAGTTTATGGCCATTCCAGTGAATACTGAGTTGGACGCTGCAAAAACAATTTATTCTATTACCAATATAAATTAAAAGACATCCCAAGTTTACCTCTCTCTCCTATGTCCTCCGTCAAAAAGAATTCATCGATATCGTGGTATTCGTTCCATTCCAGTAAGAATCGGCCAATTTCACTTTCCATCTTGGCCATACCAAGGAATATATCGCCAGCCCGACCGTACATGCAAGACATACGATGACTGCGCTCTGGTGCACAATGCTGCACCATCTCCTCGCATGCCAACGCCATGTGAATGCAGCGCAATGCTCTGCCATAATTCTGACTGGCGTATTTAAGTTCTGTGAGAGTGGCGTAGGCAACAGCCGCCTTTTCATACATCAACATTTTCATGTGTATCTGCCAGGAATTGCTGGCGGTTGTCGACTGATACTCCTGGACATTGTTTTTGTCGTTGTCAAGCAATGTGCTGGAACTTGCTGCACCGCCGCTTCCTCCAGCAGTGGTTTCGTGAACAGGGTTGTTCCAGTGTAACGGAATGCGCTCGTTGCCATGTAAAATGTTCAAGTTTTGCTCCTCGTGCAGAATTTTCCGCTTCAACGCATTTTTTTGCACCTCCTCGTCCTTCTCTTTAGTGTGCTGGGTGGCATTTTGTCGTAAGCACTGCAATCCCAAGCGCGCATTATGCAGCGCCATGTTGCAGCGCTCCAAAATAGAGCCGCTCAATGGAGGTGGCAGAACATTCCAGTTCTTCTCCAACTTACACTCGTTGATAGTGTCTTTTAAATATTTGTAGGCGATGGCATCATCTTCAGGTGCATTCGAATCGCGTTCAAACTCCAAGTCTTCATCATCGTCGTCAACGCCGAATCGTGGAAAATCTTCATCAGCAAATGCATCCTCCTCCTCAGCTGGGTCTTCAAAGTCAGGCGCATTTGGATCAGTACCTGCCGGCACATACAAATCTGACAGAATGTAGTACGATGAAGCCACAATTTGAGGATACTTCTCGCACGGCAGAAGTTTTACACAATTATCTAGCAATGTTTTAATGGAGCCAGCCCGTTTAGCGGAATGTTTCATTGCAGAGTCCTTCATATTCTTGGCAACTGTGTAAAGCAGTATGGCCACGGGTATAGTGAAAGGATTGTCTGTGGCATCGTCGAATTGCATATTTTGGACTTCTGCCTTTTTGGCGCACAGCGTTGTCAGGTCATAGAGTTTGACAAGCTCGTCATTGCACCCTTTGAAGAGCCAATAAGTGTGGCCAGCTTTAGTGGCATTTGCTTTAAGAAAAGCGAGAATATTTTTCGCCACGTTTGTTATGACTTTTGGTGCGAATTTCGAATTTTCCAAATTGGGTAGATCCTCAGTCTTGATTGGCTCATACTTTTGTACAAATCCATCCAAATGGAAGCACATCATCACTTCGGGGACGTTAGACATGAGATTATCCAGCCAGTAATCAATACCGGTTAGCACATTTATGGGCTTCGCCATATCGCCTAAGCGGAGACTGATGCAAGGACGCGATGCACCGCCAAAAATCGGCATGTCAGTGCCAATAAGCATACGAATGTCCTCAAACGTCCAGACTACATTACGCGCAAAATTGTGTGTGGAAGAATTTCTTCCTGGCATATTGTCAGCCACATTGGGCTCAGGTAAAAGAATATCTGGCAGTTTATTAGCCATTTGGTCGTGGCTTTTAATGTGTACCTGATTAGTTGTATCGTTGGTAATTTTGAGATCGAGTTTGGCGTTACTGCCATCCGAAATGCTACGATACAGAAACTTGGACAGCAAACTTTTCTTCTGTAGCGCGTCCAGATTCTTGCTTTTGATCACCTGGCGAATATCCTTGATGGACAAACTCTGAATGATGGTCTCGAATATGAACGAACTGAGCCATTCCCAGTCGTCGTGCGATCGACGCAACAAGTACGTAGTTAAGTCGAAATCGTCAATAAGAAGAGCATTACCGACCCGATGTACCACCATGCTGATTACTGTGTTTGGGGACATGGGCATTTTCAGTAGTTTCTTGATGTTTTCCGAGTCCGAAATGACATCTACCTCGCCGGCGCAATCTGGAAACTGATGCGCCATACGGAAACTGCTGAAATCGTGCGAGTGTGTCTGAGGTGGATGAAGACCATATGTGTGAGCCGTGTCACTCAACCAATTGGATGGAGGTGAATTGAGATCTGTGTTGCATTGGAGACGTAGGAATGACGGTACTTGTACTGGGGCGAATTTCACCACAGCCATTGACTTGATGGTGTTGGATGTGGTCTCAGTACTTTTGGAAGTTGATGCCATCTTGGCCATTGACGTTTTCTGTAAATATCAATTAAGTTAATGCGTAAGATGAAATTGTAATTTTTAGGTTAGGTCTCACCCGGTTAGTTGAACTGTTCATTATTACTGGAAGAATTGCGACGGAAGATGGTAAGTTTAAATGGCAAGTCCTAGAGATTGCGCTTTATTAATCGGAAGTGTTTTCTTGACGGCATGTGTGTTACTTTCAATAAAAAACATTCTGGAAATTTCCGTGTTTTGAGAATAAACTTGTCGTTTCAAAATATTTTATGCACTTTTCAGACTTATATAGATAAAACATTCAACAGTCAACCGAAATTTTACATTTTATATATAACTACATGTCACATATATACATTCTATAGTGTTGGGGCGTTTTACTTTTTTTTTCTCAGAACGAAGTGAACACAGAGTAAAGCGAACTGAACCAATATTTTTAATAAAATATAATAATTAATTGTTTATTAAAGAAGTAGGTCAGAAATATGGAATTCCACATTTATTTGTCTATTGAATAATTTTAAGTCGTAACAGACATTAAGAATCTTCAATAAGAAAGATTAAAATTACCCAAAGTCAAAATTAAATGGGTAATAATCGATAATTGATATATGTAAACATTTAGAATAGTGAAAACTTGAATCAGATGTGCTAATATTGATTGGACGAGTATTTTGGAATTTGCAGAGCTCATCAAGCAGCCAAGTGCTTCTTCATTCGGTTAGCCATCACCAGTTTTAATGCCGATTAATGGGAAAGCAACAACAAGAACTTAATGACTGCGCGGAAATCAACACTTCCATTGCGAATTGAAAGAAGACGACAACAACATCGGCCATATCTCATAGTCATATTAACTACAATATACTCGAGCTGTTACTGGCCAGCATACGCGAAGTTACTTAATGCGCACGGCCATAAAACGCGACTCTGCGCGCGCCGTGTAATCGAAAGTCTGGCAGGAAAATAAATCATTAATTGTAAATTGTAATGGAATCGGAAGCGACTGTGAATAATTGCATCTAAATATTATTCATAAAAAGTAAAAACATTGAGCCGGGTGGGTAATGGCCCGGCCACTTCATGACTTCGTGCATTTGGTAACTGCGCGATTGGGAATGTTTTGCAGGCTGGTGTGTACATTGGAATTATTTCACTAATTGGATATTATTTAATTAGAGTTTCTCTGATGGAGTGCAGTTTTTTTAGTTGGTTGGGGAAATTGCAGTGCTTTTGGAAATGGATGGACTGCTCATTACTCATTATCAACCGACTGCCTTAGGCTCTATCTTTGACTTTTCTGTTGCACAGAATCAACTCGTCTTAGCTAATTCTTTTGGAGACTTTCATTTAACACTTCATTTAACAAAGTGCAATTCGCAGTTTATAATGAATTTAAATTTTGCACATGAAAGTAGAAATCAAACGAATACACACACCTTAATCAGTAATTCATCTGCAAAACGTGAATTGACTGGGCGTCTGTCGCTTTGGCCTGGTTCAACTTCCAAATCGCATGCTGCTTCCTCGATGAGCTGCGATGAGACTCACTCAAAAGTGAGCCAGTTCCTTTTTGCAGTAGACGTGTAGTTTTCTGCAAAAATAGTTGGAAAGTGATGCATTTTTACATAAAGTTGATCAGATATTTCAAAATAAATTGGTAAATGTTTTCAGGCATTAGAAACTGTTGATCTTGATTAGCGGTCAAACTAATTTAGATTGCATTTGACATTGACAAACAAGAATGTCGCGTTTAAAAGTAGTCCTAACATTCACCATCGATTGAAGAGTGCAGACCTCTCTTGGATATATGTTAGTTCTGTTGGGAAGCTAATTTTTAGGATAATGCAATGAAACAGTTACGCGAGCTCGGCGCTTCGTACAAGATGCAAATATGGGCCAAGGTTAGCTGCCCATCCGGAATTACAAGTTAGTTTGCTTCAGCTCCATGGACTGAATAGAGTCGTGACAGGCTGCACAGAATATTCGGATTTGTCGGAATATTAACGGTTTTTATCGACGCTAAAATTCTATGTCTCTTCGGATCTAACCGTTACAAAGAAGGAACCAGACTTTGTTTTGTATCTTGGAATAGTGCCCAACATCTCATAATAAATTGAATAGTTTAAAGGGAATATAATACAATGGAAGATGAAATTCAAATAGCCTAATCCGTTTCTATACCAACGAATGTTGATGGTTGAGTTTAACCAGTTTCTGTTAAAGATTTAGAGATCTGCTTTGCAGTTTTTGATGCAGCAAAGTAAATTTGCAAATATCAACCAAAAAATATAGTTTCAATAGAAACTGGTCGCGCACATTTTATGAAAGTTAACTGAGGTGATGCTAAATGATCAAATTCATGCGGCAATGAAATTAACATTTTACCATGATAAATCAAAATAAAGAGATTTAAAATAAATGCATTGGTTGGGTGAAATCATCGGCTGCATCGGCTGCACAGTTTGAATATATTTGAATTAATTCGAATTTTTCGCTTTAATTCAACAAATTGCCATTATAATGAAAATGCATTTCTTTATGTTTACGACACGGACCAAAGATATATGCGAATTGGCATTTTCCACAATGCAAAACGAGAAAAACTAACTCCTTCTATATCATTAAAGTTCCATCATAATAAATTGCCCGGAATGTGGGTCGTTTGGAGCAAGCTTCCAGACAACTTGCCGCATCACATAGTGACATAAATAGGCGCACAAATTGCACACGGAAGCAATGCACGCACCGCTTCAATGTGCAACAAAAAAAAAATACAAAACAGATTTTACAGTACGTCAACGGTCAAGATGATTGAATCAGATGGATAATTGTTTGGTAACTGCAATCGAACAGGAAGATCTTGGATTGTGACTCGGTTAGATTGCTCTTCTCGTCTTCGCTATAAAGTCGGCACCTTCTTTTTCGTAGAGTTGCGGTGTTTATTAGCGATGCGTTCATATAGTTGGCGAACAACTGCATTCGACTATGCACATGCAACTTGAGAGGAGTTGTCCAGATTGACCCAATTCCGTGGCAGCGCTTCCCGTATTCGCAACTCGTTAATATGTATAGAAAATGCATTAAAAACTCGTTTAGTCGTAGGACCGATTACCCGACGGATTGCAAATAAGTCAGTCGCGCATGTTACTTGATCTAAGTTCCTTGTCTAAATATCTTTACTGTACAACAGCTAGAATGCATCGTTTGCAGTGATGACTCATAATTGGCAGATCTCAACGTAATAGAAGACAAGAAAATGCATATTTGGCCAAAAATGTCATTGTACTCGGCTTAACATAATTGCGTGCATCTTCGATCAGACATATAATAGTTGGCGAGTTGTGCGCCTCAGCAAGAACATGTTTGCCGCGATGTGTGTGAGCAAGATCAAGTAGATTTACAATGTGAAACAACCTTGAAGGATTTCCACGGCGGTTTACTGTTGCAGATAACTGATCTTGCCTAAGTGATGTAGCGCACCGCGGCATTGGCAGCTTGTGGCTAGAGGAGCCGGACAACTTCGTGACCGCCGCGTATATTCTTCCACTGTGGAACAGCCATTCTTCCTATATGTGATGACCGCCGCTATACAACATACGTGACCTATTTCCGTCCAAGAACAGATGCTGCGATGCTGATTTATGGCCTATGTCTTCATCGTTCACCTTACCGATCCAACTGTAGATTCGCAATGCCGCTGTTTTTCCAGCTTGTTTTTCGCCCAACACATTTGTTTCGTTTCTTTGGCCAGCGTTTGCGAATTTGTTAATTGCCAGCTGTTTTTAACATTAAATTTACATTTCTATTTAATATTCTAGTTTAGAAAAAGTGTTGACGAAACAAATTCTCTAATCAAACTTGGAATTATTTTCCATTTTCAACTCGTACTGCAATGACAATTGCTTACAATTGCAATTGTACACAAGCCAATTAAAGTAAAGACGATCGACAAAACGAGGTTTGTAGAATAGAAGCTCAGGCGTCAGGTCTCAGATCATATGAATGTGTAACAGATCAGCTACATAGCCTACAGGCTATACAGATTGACTCAAGACTTAAGTGAGGCGCATTGTTCTCCTCGCTGGTGTGAACAAGATTAGCAAAAAAAACATGTTTTTTGGTTGACAATAAGGATAATCTGGCCAAGCGGCTCTTAAAATAGCTCTTCCATGAAATGTTCAATAATTATTTATGAATTGTTGTGTGTCTTAGCCCATAACGTGTGCGAAGAAACAATCAAAAACTTGTAGTGAGCATTCTTCTTGCCACTTTCGAGCACCTCTATCACTTCAGATCGGCAGGTCGATGTTTGTTTTGAGCAGTGTTGTATTCTGTAAAGTCAGACGTGCTAAGTTTACCACATTGTACACCATCATCATACTTGCGGTGGCTAGGTGTTTTGCTTCATGTCCAATTGAACAAACAGTGAGCTCGCGTTATTCGCTTTCATTCGATTCGTTTTTATGTTGTTTACAACATAACTGCATCGTTCTGCGTTAACATTAATCAGACATAACCAATTCTTGTTACGTGTGCTGATTACAAGAGCGCTTCGATGGTTCCTTTAGCATCGCGCGCATAATTACAGCTCATTATGTTGCATTATAGGAATATATTAATATTTCGTGCCTGAAAATTACACGAAATTTGCCCCAAAACCAACTACTTAGAACCGTTCCAGATACAAATCTTTGCTTTAAATTAGTCGAGGACTCAAATCTTGAGCACCTCCATTAATTGGGAATTTCCCTTTCACCTCTTTCATTCTATCAATGGTGATCTTGTAACTTGTTAGGCATTCTTTTTGGAACAGAACAATGGATATTGCGCTATGTTAAGTCAACCAAAATACCAAAGTATCGATAAACGGTACTTATTCTTTCTCTGAGTCTCTGGCATCTTCCGATTCATGAAATATTTACTAACAATTTCGACGACGATCACAATTTCTCCGAAAACGATCGTATTGTACGCTTATTTGTCGTATATCATTTGTTTCTATGCTTCGATGCCACTTCGATATGCTAAATAAACAACAAATAAAGATGCAAACAGAAACAACTGATGCAACGCAGCTTAGAAGACGCATATGAAACAAGATCATTTGTGTAGAAAAGAAAAAGTAGTTGATCTAGAAGCACAGCGTCGCGTCGCGTCGCGTCGCACCGCCATTACATTCAATAGCACAAGATAAAGTACATCCAATATATGCTGTTTGTGTGTTTATGTTTTATGCATAAGGCCAGCCGTATAGAAGTTCAGCATAGATTTCAAGTGCAGTTCAACGCGAAACGCTGCACAGCTCGCTAGCGCGCGCGCGCGCACACATAACTTACAAGTTGTAACGCCTGGATTCGAGATCGAGCTTGGAGCTTCGAGCTTAACGCGACCGCATAAGATCGCGTCCCAGCTTTATGTACAGCACCGAGCGCACTCAATTTGCTATAACCGTTACAGTGGGAAATCTGCGGATGGAGTTTGGCGCAGTAAATGTTAAAACGTTCTCTTGTTAGGAAGTAAAAGGCGTTTGCTCCACATCGCCATTTAATTGCACGGTTTTTTATCCAACCTGCGCCTGCAGATCGGTCGGACTGTTTGTGGGGTGCATCTTTCAAACTGAGTTAGTGTTCACAAGTGACAAAAATCCTTTTATTTGACAAAATATCAACAACAACAACAAAAATATTGCGAATATGATCTTGAACTTGGAAGTATCTTCCTGGATTTAGTTTTGGGTGAAGAAAAAAAAACATAAAAATTGTGAATTCAGTTTAAGGATTATGTTAAAAAATCTGTGTGTTGTGACAACATTGTTCTGGATGTGGATAATTACAAACATCACTGGATAAAACTCGAGTGCAGCCAGAGAATATGGTGACATGCAAAGTGGATTCAAAGTCTAAAATGCATCGTTCACGCAGAGGTTCTAGCGCATCATCTGGCTTCCGTTTACTGGATAGTGATCTTGGCGGTGACACTGTGTCCAGTGTCAGTCGCAACTCAATTTACAAGCAAAAGATTGACGCCATGTTTGATGACTCCAGGTAAGATATTTTAACTGTACAACAAGGAATAACGGTTATGCTCAAAGGAAGTCCCAGGATGCCAAAAAATAAAAAATAAAATAAAAAAAATAACGGCAACAAACATTTTGTGCTAGAAAAATCTACAATTTCAAAATACAAATATTCTGGATATTCAAACAATATTTTCCAATCGTGTGTATGAACTGTTTCTCTTGGCTTTGAGCATCATCTTCTTCGCCAAACAACAGAAATAGTAAGTAAGCAGCTCGGCGCGGCGCTTCGCGGCTCAACGTGTGAAAACGGGGCTTTTGCTGCTCTATACTTACATATGTTTACAATTAAATACGCGCGTTGGCCTCATTAATTGGAAATCGCTACTTGCCACTGTGAATAAAAGCATGTACATACATACTTTATTTGCTAGAGCCAGCAGATTTTTATTAATGCGTATCTTATATTTGTAAATACGAAGCTATGTACATGTAATTATGCTTTCCGATCAAAATAACACTAATTGTTGTAAAAGTATGTAGACGATACGCACTGATTTCAATTGTACAGCTTTTAACATTGCTGCTGCTGCTTCTTATTGTAACGGTATGCCTAACGTCTGCAGGGTAAGGATCGGTCAATGGCAGCTGGATCAACTTCCTTTTTTTCTAGTGTTTGAGAATCATAATTTATGAAACGATTTTTTTTCATTTCTTTCTCTCAATAGATTAACACCCTAAATTGATTTTAAATCCCGAAGAGATTTAAAAACAAATTGATCCTGCCAAATTTTGGCGAGAAATTATTTAAAAATAGCAAAAAAAAAACACTTAAAATATTAAATGTAGCTTAAACAAATTTCAACAAAAAAAATAATTTATCTTAATTCAACCACTAAGATTCCGCATGAATTTCATAAAAAACTAAAGTAGGGTCAGAATTCTTTAATTGTATTTATTTCGATCAAAAATAA